>JAARMF010000789.1:48397-64969 GCA_022844705.1 Toxascaris leonina | reverse complement strand
ACAATTTGTAAGCGCAGAAAAAGTTTGAGCCGATTAACAAAGAATTTATATGAATTTCTTTATCAAAAGAGATGAAAAAGAAAGAAAAAAAAACAAAAATTTAACTGAAACGAGAGGAAGTCAACGCAAAAATTCGCTTTTGGCATTTAAGTGATATTCACCACCCATCGTCAATCATCAACATCGTCCGTAGAGAGAGTAATTAGCAGAAGTATTCCCACGTTCGATAGCTAATTAGATTACTGAAAAAGCCTCTCAGTACATATCATCACTTAATTCGAACCGATCTAATGAACACATCGATTTGCAATCTAGCACTTTGTTTTGTTAGTAGATTTCACTTGGACAACTTCACCAAATACTCACCTAAAGACGAGCACGTGTTAGAAAATAAATCTTAAACAAAAAATGATTTCCAATGTATAATATTTTAGTAACGATATTGGCCTAGCGATATTGTTAACAAATGAAAGTAAATCAAAATCGTCGAAATATGGATTTATCTGATGTTAGCGAACTAGAGAATTTTGGGGGATCTGGAATTTCGATAGCACCGAATCGTTTTCAAGGCAGCATGCCACCCCAGCTTACACTTTTACGATTTTTGCAACTGCGAATGTCGAATGCAATGTGGTCCGTCAAACAGCAGTCGTATTGGGGCCTCCGAACTACGGAGCCTCGATTACCCGAAACATCTGAATATAGGAAGTCTCCGCGCTAGCTTCGAAGCCAGCGCCTTTGCCACCCATTGATTGCTGAGGTTCAAGATTTCGTAGGTTCTTTACTTTTTAGGCCAAGAGCGCCAACAGTGAATCTCAGAGAATTGATGAGAAATGACAGAGATGGCCTGTTTGAAGAGTGGGATGGGATGGAGGGAGGGGAGAGGGGTACGATTGAAGCATTTCCAGTTTTGCGACCCAATTCATTAGATCAGCAATTGCCAGTAAGAATAACAGAGCAACAATTGCAATGCATCCATATCTTCGAACGCACTAGGCATTCCTATAAATGCTTTACAACCAACCCTTCTCCCTTCTGATTCGAACGGAAGTAAAACTGGCAAATTCTCAGGCAACTTAAAGCGCACATAACTTTTTTGATTTTTATATAGCTACTCCGAAGCTCGTACAAACGTCTATTCTATTGCGTTACTCAGTACAACGAAAGCGGCTTTGCTCAACCGTCTTTAAGATCGATATTCACGCATAATATTCGTAAGAATATTCTGCATTGAATATATATGAGTGCTATTTAATAACCGGGATATAGTGCTGCAAGAATTTGCAAATTTTGTCTTGAAGTGAAATTTCTTATGACTTCGCAACTATACTGTAGTCAGCACGCGCATAAGCATCACGCGTGTGGTTGGTTTCATTTGGTACGGTGGCGTTTTTCGGCTGTGTTTTGCAGGTGCGTATCGCCCGTTGGAAAATCGAACGTGGTGCGAGTGGTTTTTTTTTTAAATCGTCCAGTGAGTTAGAGGAGACCCCGTGGGCGAAGGGGAGGGGGAGGGGACTGGGTGGAGGATAAGTTTATAGTGGTTCCGGTAAATAGGTTACGAAAGTGGGAAAACGAGTGGAACAGTTGATTTAACCACTATAAGCAGCTGAGGGGAAGAGGGGATGTAGTCGTAGTTGCGGGAAGGAGGATGGTGTCGTAGTTGCCTGAAAATAAGGCACGGCATAGAAAAACCTAAAGATGAGCCGGAGGGGAGCGTAGTCGGCTTGACGTCAGTACCGACATTCATGGTTGGGTAATCGTCCCGTACTTGCACCATATTTTTATTGTCCGCTTTTTTCCGTGTTATATTTTAGGCATTCATTTATGTGCTTAACCAAAGTATAGGTAAGGGTTCAGGTAGTAGAGACTCATGGAACACTTGAGCTTTATGTTCGCTTCATTTTGTGCACAGTGAGATGACTCAAGCTAGCATCCAGGGGCCTGTCTCTACCTGCTTTATGTAAGTGACACCCCAGAAAATTTGCTAAGTTGCTGCAACCTTTATGCTGATGATGTGAACATTATTAATCCCCGCAGCGGCTCCGCGTTTTTATTTGAAACCTTTGTGGCATTGTAGAGCACAGTTCGATTAACATTTATGTTACAAGATCGTTAAAGGTTTCTCAGAAATTTTTTCAAGAGTATTTTGTCCCTCACGAAGTTTGCTTTATACTGGAGACTTCACCGTCTGCAAATTGAAGGAAAAACAACGAATTGAACTGATGTGCTCAAATCTTTTACTTTTCATGTTGCTCCATTTGAAATTCGTTGCCATATGATGTGGTTATGACTGGTAACTTGTCTAGTTTTGAGCGATGTCTGAAGCCGTGCGATCTGCCGATAACATCCGCTGCCTTTCGGCTGTAATTAATAATCAGATGTTCGTTTTTGTATTTTTATGTATCTGTTTCTCGTGATCTTTGGTCTTCGACTTCATCAGCATCTTTATGGGTTTTTGAGAGCATGGTTATGTGCAGTGTTTATGCTTGCATATGTACTGTTGAATCCATGTATACTTGTTCTGTTGGACGTGCGTTTCTATGTTGTTGTTATTTTTTTTTACTTAAAAACTAGCGTCCACTACTATTACTATTGTTATTGTTATTGTTGCTCTTGTCATTGTTATTGTTGTTATTACTATTATTGTTGTTATTATCATCATCATTACTATTATTACCACTATTATCATTACTATTATTGTCATTGTTATTATTATTATTATTATTATTATTATTATTATTATTATTATTATTATCATTATTATTATTATTATTATTACTACTATTGTTATTATCATCATTAAGCGGGAGTAGAATTCGAGTTAATTCCGACTGCGATTGCGGTCGAGGCCATATCTACCTTTAAGATCCCTTCGAAAACTAAGCCTGATTTTAGCTGCAGTCCTAGCTGAGGTAATGCCTGTTTGCCAACTCCAGCATTGTCTGACTGATTTTTGACTGGCCCTTAGTAGCGCTCGCACCAGGCTTAACTCACACCTGCCAGAGTAACAGTTTAGTGAGCGCAGTCGGCAGCATTCGGTTGTGCCAACTCTTCAGATCAACTTTTCAACGTCCGAAAATGTCGTAAGCATTTGAACATAAAGAATTTCCATTTGTTCCGTACCCTGTTGAGCTCAGAAACGCCGGGTTTTTTTATATAATGTAGGCAACTGATCGCAGAAACGAAAGAATAGGCGCGTATTGTTGCTCATCTCATTGTCCATTGGTTTACGCTTATGACAGTTTTTGTTCGTCTAATAGCCAGGTTCGTAAAATCACATACGGTGCGATCTTTCAATTTCTGTGTTGAATTTTTGTTACCATAGTTTTTTTTTTGTATCGACAGATGCGCTAGGTGGCCTCCATAATGATAGCGAGAGTCCAACGTCCTGCCCTCGTACGTCCATTTTGTTGCATCACAGGTTATAATTTTGGGGTTGCCACTTACATCGAACAGGCGAAATGTTTTCAGAATGTATGTTCAGCTCGAAACGCACTCAGGAATTTGAAACTTGAGTTTGAGTGTAAGATCCATTCGTTGATACTTCGTTCGGTGGGGTGACGCGCATGGCAATGCTCGAATTTTGCGCAATTTCACAACTTACGTCGTACTCTGTTATTCTTTTGTGTATTTTCGCTTGTTCCTTATTTGTTTCCTTTTGGATTGTTGTTCCGTTGAGCAGCTTTCAAAAGCTTTCAGTTATTATTTACCATGTTTGGTGGGAGGAGTGAACTCCTTATTCGATAGAGCTTCGCAAAGCTCAGATCTCGACTATTTTGTGTAGAGCTGTCGCTTGAATGCGAATCGTTTGCAAGGGTGCCTCAATGTGCTACCGGCTGTATGAGTGTGCGTTTTAATATTCTGATCCGCGTTCGCGAACTATTTTTTTGTGATATAAAAGTTTTCGTTGTCTTTCTTCAATGATCGTTGTCGTTAGTGCTCTTTCACTTTAAATTTTGCTCGTAGACTGTCGGGAATTGACTATAAACGTGGAATCTCCAACTGCAACATAAGTTCAAATTTTGACTTTAATATCATTATCATTCTGCCCTTGACCCTCGAACTCTATTCGAAGTTGTCTGCCCAATAAGGAAGTTCTCAGTAGTTGGATTGTAAAATTTATAGATGTGGTTTGTATGGTGGTCTTGAAAGCAGGAAAGATAATTTGCTTCGAGTATTAGTTCTGCTTCCGTCCAAAAAAAAAAAATCCGAGATAAGAGGGTCTACTTGATGTGTGTCTGTGATCTGAGACGTGAGTTTTTCGATGCTTTTTGTATGCTTGATCATTTGCTTATCACCGAACAAGAGATAAGTTAAAGAAATTCCGCTCGGAAGTTTGTTAGGAGGCGACGATGATCCTGTTAGACTTCATTGCAGCAAAATTTCGATTTAAAAAAAATGGCAACACTTGATCACAATTGAGTAGAGTATTACAAGTGGCCTTTGAAGGGGAAGTTCAAATTTAGTCTGAAAGTCTGAAGTTCCGATCCGGAGCAAGTTGTATTCCGACCCGATTGACAGAAGGTACCTCTCTCGTTCAGCAAATACAGTAACTGAGGTGCAGTGTGGTATGGCTGGGCGCTAGCAGGTACGGTGAGCGTGCTGCTAGGGGATATAGTTAAAGCTTCTATTCCGTTAATTGGCTTTCAGAGATTAGAAACCTTAGACTGTTGCCGGGTGTTGAGAAGGATTTGGTGGTTGGTGAAGCAGTGTTGCAGTGAAGGTGCCAAAATGTGCACGAATAAGGCAGAAGTCACAGTTTATGAAAAATTTGCTGGTTGATGATGTATGTCGTTCAAATGTTGCTGGAGAATTTCTATTGTAGAATAGTTTTCGTTCATTTATATTTTGTTGAATTCGTGAGCGGTTATCTCTCTTGTGATTTATAGCCGCTTCCATTTTTCTGGCAACGTTTGCAGATATTCATATTGTTATTTGCGAAATTATTTATGAGATGAAAGTATGTACACATGATACTTCGTGGCGTTGGCTTCAGGGATCGTTGATTTTGGTTTCGTTAGGCTGCTGTTCTCGTGAATGACGAGCTGCTATGGCCGTTAATAGGCAGCGAGGCGATAAAACCGTGAAGGGGAGTGAGGGAAGTTCGCGATGCTTATATGAAAGTAAACTGGCGTTACTAAGCTTTATTTGTAGGGTTCACAATGTATAACGGTATTGGTTTGCCGACTGCTCGAGGTTCAGGCACAAATGGCTACGTTCAAACAAATAGAGCCAGCTTGATCTTATCGAAGGTAATTGTCATTTCTTGTCGTCGTTCATTGAAAAATGGGCTGATGGAATCAGTCCATTTCATTTCAGAGTCTTCTCGCTTAGGTTAATGTTTATAGCAATGAGCCGCAGAATATGTCGATGTTGATGATGTCAATGGAACATGTGGTTTTGAGCACAGGCTCTTTTGTGCGGGTGAAGAGTCGTACTTCTAGCCGTTTTGGTACATTGATTTAGGCAGCATTTCATGCGTTGACTTAATCGTCACAAGGAAATTAAACGTTGTAATAAAGTTTTTTCAACTTTCTTAAACGTTTCAGCAAAAGTACTTTATTCTTTTACGTTGTTGCATTTGGATGGTGCGATCGTTAGTGCTAGTATATTTTCTAACAACGTCGAGAACGTTAGATTTATGATGAACCGAGTGTTATGTGCTACTACTTCAGATACTTTTGCAAACGCCTTACCACATCTAATGAATACCTGCATACATTTGATCTTTGTTTAATCAGTGCATCATGAGGATGACATTTGTTTATGGTACATTTCTGTCTCGAGAGAGAAAATAATTTTAGCAGCGAGTCGCTTACAATTCGGAGAATGATATAAAGAGGGCCGAAGCTGAACTGAATCGACAGCCAAATGCGGAACTCCTGGAACATATGAAGAAGCGACAGATCGAGTTGAAATGCGCCGATTTCGAGATGCTTATGGAGAACAAGGTGAACCGTGATAGCATGTTTACCTGTGAGCGTATCGTTCTATTTGAAGGAGGGGGGGGGGGGGGAGGGGGGAGGAGTGATGTGGCCTAATCATGATCTGAAATCTGCAGCGCGGTTAAGGCGACTTCTAAACGCAACTCTGTTCCGCGTCACGCAGAAATCCCTGCGTCCGTTTTCTCGCACCGTCGTTTAGTCGTTGATAAGATAATGCATTTTTTTCATAGTTGGGGTCAGCAACTCGGGATCATTCGGCAGTTAATCATTGTCACTGCAGAAACGAAGTGACGTGAAAGTTTGGCCATAAGAGAAGGATGAGTAAAAGTTCCTGTCCACAAGTTTGTTTCAGTGCCGTCGCTTCGAAAGAATCGCGTGTAGAGACGTAAACTGCAAACACAGACGATCGTGTTCAGCTATCCTTTTTTTTAACTTTTTTTTTTTTGCAACAGCTAGCCCCGGGCTGGAAAATGAACGAGAGTTCGGAAGGCGTTATGTGAAACAAGAGGTGCTCGTTTCGATTGGTCACCACAGTTAACCGCGTTGTGGGTTAACACAAATAATTTCTTGTTGGAGTTGGAGTGTTTTGAAGGGTTTTTCTAGTGATGTGTTGTGCAACAAAAATTGGCACTGTTGTAATAGTCAGAAATTGTCGTTTGAATATTTTGCAGGCAATGGCCCGTCTTTCTCCCCGTCCATCTTTCCTAACTTTTATATAAACGGTAATTCTTTGGTTGCTTCCTTTTTCTATGCGACGTTTAAACTCAACAATCGTTGATTTTGTTTTATAACTGGATAAGTAAAGCAAGTCATTTGTTTTGATGGCCTCAATTATTCAACAATTAGATAGGTGAAATTTCAAGTGAATTTTATTGGGTATCGAATTACGTTTGGAGGTAAAGATTTCGTGTGTTTGCATTGATTCATTGTAAGTGTTGAACTAGTATTGTAGAATTTTTCCCGTAATAAGGATTTTAGTCGATTACCGTTTTTGGGAGGATTTGAAGAGGTTGCTTCAGTGATGTTATTCGCAACAGACACGTTATGAAACGCCAATAAGAAATAGAAGCGTAGCGATATTCTGTGTCTAATTGACGGGGATTTTCGGAATAGATCGCTGTGGGCACATTGTTGAGAGCGCTACTGCTTGCTTTTATTGATGGTGTTGATGTGTTGCGTTGGTATATTTTTGTTGAAGTATGAAATATGTTAGGCTTATGCATCTTTCACAATTGCAGGCGCGAGCGAAACATTTTTGCGCCAAATTATCACTAAAATTCTCTACGTGAATATAGGTGAGAAAGCTGTTGATTGAAGTTATATCTAATGCATAACGGTGTTTTTTTTATTCGCTAATGCGATGCAGTTTTTTTCGGCACTATGCGCTGTCATCTGAAGAGGTTAAAAGATGTAAGCGGAGACGTTTCACGATTTTTAGGGATACTTGCGTGTTGCCTTTCTATGTCAGTGTCTGCATGTCCGCTTCATTTACTACGACCCCGAATCATCCGTTGTACCGGTCTGTCGCACTAGTCCACCATGATCCATTTTGACGAGTCTTGTGTTTGACGTTCAAAGAGGCTAGCGCTACTTGGGCTTTAATTCGAGGATAAGTAACGTGAAGAAATAACAGCCCATTTTAAGTGATGTGATGGAGTGTGTTAGATTGGTGTGATTTCATGTTGCTAAGGTTGAGATTTTTTAGCGGATTGTCACTACTCGGTTTATGATTTATACCTACCTTGTGTACAGTAAGAGGATTTCGTTGGGTCGAGCGAACCTGGCATTCGGTGTGCCCATTGCGCATAACCGAAAAGAAAAACCTACGGAAAGGTTTCATCAGGAGGAGGAGGGGCAGGGATGCAATTTTTCACCCGTTTTTTTCTAGGGCATGGCGAAAAAGAAGAACGTCAGTAGTAGCTTGTTGTAAGTAATCTTTGCTTCGTATAATGCGATTTTCGATGTTTTTTTTTTCAAAGATTTGTTCGCTGCATTCGACGCATAGCGTGGTCTTTTTTACGGGAATCTAAGCATGTTGATTTCTTTTTGCGTTTTCCTTGTTTCCTTTTTAGTTGTATATTGATTTTTTTGTAGCTTCGCAAACACTTTCGACGTCCACGTTTTAGGGGAAATCCTCTTCTGCTTTTGTTGTTACCCCACTTATGATATTGCTGCTATGTTTAGTGAGCACTTTTACTCTTTGAGCAGAAAAGTCACACGTCGATGTTCTTTTTATTGTATCACTTTCCTATAAAGCTCTCTTTTTATTTTATTTGTTTATTCATTTATCAGTTTCTCGAGAGCACTTTCTGATCTGTTCCTGCGTGCGACAGCGGCGCTAAGTAGAGATCTCTATATATTGCTAGACAAACAGTGGAGCGCTAAGGTGGCCATTGTATGAGAGTTGGGATACGTCGTTCACGATGTATGTAGTTGTTGTGATAACCTTTTTTAATTTGCTTGTAATTCTGTCTCCGTTTTGGAAAAGAGGATTTCTCCTGTTTTGAGTTACGTGGATAGGAGGTCCAAACATCAGTTTTTGAAGAGGAGAGAGAGAGAAGGAAGGTAGCGAAGTTGGGAACATTTGTGGAAGTATTGTAGAGATGAAATGTTTGTTGTTACGAGCATCCATCTACATCGCTGACGTTGTTTGTTGCAGGGTTTTGACGAGGCAGACATTGAGAAGAAGGTCAACGAGTATCGAAAGCTTTTACTCAGTCAGGTGGCATCTGGTGAGTTGGACATTGAGGCTGAAATGGATGCAAAGGATAGCCATGCCCGAGCAAAAGCAGCGATGCGAAATCGAGACAGGATGCGCGCTGCTTTGGGCATAGACGAGAAGTTTATTGTTGGCAGCTCCTTTGAAAAGTAAGGAATACAGCTGTTTTCATTGGGATGCACTCGTGTGAGCGGAGTGATTATGTTGGGAGAGCGAGCGGAAGAGATGCGATGAGATATTGGATATATTTATGCGGTAAAGATTGAAATACATAAAAAGGCCATATACACTCGTGGAGAGATGATTAAGATATTCCGTTCACAATAAATCGCAGTTGAAACGGTTAGGCGATGAAAAAAGCTGTGACTGAAACAAACCGCTGTTTGGAATTTAGACGTTGCTAGCTATTTCACGTAACAAGAAAGAAGTTAAAATGAGAGTTTTGTGCACGCGCTTATTGTCGTACTTGCTATGCTTAAAGAAAAGAAGCTGTAGAAGAGATGCTTGTCGATAGGTTTTATCAGTGATACCACCAATTTTTGCCATTCTTGCAAATGCGCAACTTATGCATATTTCAATAAAACGCACGATTGATGGGTACAGCGAAATGTACACCGATCGGATGGTACCCATTGATTATGCCGTACAGAATTATGCAGAAACAGAGCATCGCTTCTCTCAACGCTCTCATTTCGAAGCATGTTACGCTTCCAACCAGTTGAAGAAGGCGGTCGAGCTTTGTAGTCACAAATGGAACTCAAGCTAAGATCGCAAGAACTAGAAACTAGTGCAGTATTGTGGAAAGTGAGATGGAAAGGGACTACGGGATGGCAAGAAAGAGTAGGAAAGAAATATTGCAGCAACTAATTCTCGAAACGGTTCCTATCCACTATTTGAGCACGTACCCGTTCACAAGTTCGAGATTTTAGAGCTGCTTCATCCCCAATTAAAAAAAAGACCAACCGAAAAGCAGTTGAAATTCGCAAAACGATTCGTAACCAGTATTTGAAAGCAGAAATCGCAGAATGGTTTCTTTTTGCGTCTGATGTCTCGTTTCTGGGTTTATTGCGAAGTTTGAGCCGTTCTCTAGTGTAAAGTGAAGCAGGTTTTTGAAATGCACGCCTCGAGAATATTTGGTAATCGGTATTTTCTGAGGTGCTCTCTTCTTATTAAATGCTCTTAGGATGAACAAGAAGGATGATGTGGAGCATAATGGTGAGGGAAAGACTGATGCAGATAGCAAATCAAAGAAATCTTCGAGAAAGAAAGAGGAGGTGAGGCTTCATTCTCTTACAATCTAGCACTGTTGGAAGATGTATTTCAAGACGTCATTGAAGTGACCATTGTTGAAAGGTTGTTTATCAGTTGTGATCGCTTATGACTAGAGTAGCTTTGGTACAAATTTCTGAAAAGATGAGCTTTTTTCATGGATTTTATGGTTAGAACTTATTGGAAGTGTAGGTTAGCTGCTTCTGTTTTTCACTGAAGCATTTCGTTTATGTTTTGTACTGGAGTTGTTTCGATGCTTCAACGCAGGGATTAAGTCGCTTCCCTTTCTCTTTTTACTGCATTTGAAAGATGCTTTGTAATACCAAATGATGCATATGAACGGCACAATATTCCATGCCAAATTGCGGTGAGGGAAAATTAGAGAAAGCAGAGTCGATCATTCGCGTACACTTCCATTTTGAAACAATGTAAAGCCTTAACCAGAACATCCGTTTGAATGGAATACTCGAGTCATGTACTATTCGGAAAATAGGCGCAATTAATGAAATTACTACAGCATTTTGAGAAGCTGGGGTTTATTCGTTCATAGAATAAGCGTTTAATAAATGGGGTGATGTTGTCAAGCCACTTGCGGGTATTTTTGGGCTTCTAAGTGTTAGTGACATCGGTGAGTATTTGGCCGTGAGGTTCCTTTTGCGCTTCAAGGGTTCGCGTTGTTTTGTGCAATCGCTGACCCTTGCAGTGCATATATTGGATGCAGCTGGTGTACCAAGACGTTCTGCACATTCGATTTCGCCAACCAGGTTCTCCTAAGCGTCCTTTCGTTCTTTTATTTGACAGAAATATAATTTAGCAGTCGTCGAAAAAGGTGAAGCGTCGCAGTGGCTCTTCGTCCAGCAGCAGCTCTTCCTCATCGTCGTCTCAGTCATCATCGGAAGATTCATCTAGCGACAGTGCACAGCCATCTTCGGAATCAGAAAGCAGCGATAGTGACAGCTCATCTTCGTCGTCGACAGAGGATAGTGAGACTCGCTCAAAAGCGGCCTTCGAGAAACGCAAAGCAAAAGGGCGTCGTACTGAGCACAAGGGAGATAGCGATAAAAGACTAAGGTTACAGCTATGCCGGTTTGAGTATGCTTGCGGTTCTAGTTTATGCGGCAGTCTACCTGAAGCTGAAATTTTCGAGTGAAACTCCAGTTTTTGGTAAACAGGCGGTCCAAGATGTCGGAAACTTTCCGGATAGTTGGATCTATTGAAAGTATTCTGAGGTGTCATTATTCGATTTGCAAGATTTATGTTCGGTGGGCTTAATGTGTTTGTGATCTACGGAGTGGTTTTGTGACGACAGTTTCACGCGTTGTATAGCCCTTTTTAAGGTTGCATTCCCACTATCACAAGAATTCACCACCTTCTTTGTAGGGAACAGTCCCCAAACCGCATCCGTGGATCTCGTGGCAATGGCTTAGAACGGGAGGTACGACATCGCCGCAGTATTTCTTCATCGCGAGAACGCCGCGGGGAGCGCGATGATGGTCGAAGTCGTGGAGACTCGTATCGGTTAGTTATTGTTTGATGGACGACGTCTGTTGTTGTGAGAGGCTAAAAGAGGTAGAAGAGGTAAACAACATATCTCGATTGTCAAAAGACGTAAATAAGAGAGATAAAAAGAGTCCGCATAATTTTCGCTGCCGTTCTGATTTCAGCCACTATTGTTTGGAATTTTTCTGCACACGTGTCGTTGCACTTTAGGGCCTCCCATCGACGTCCGTGATGATGAAAAAATTTCGACGAGCGTGCGTAGCGGGATTACCCGAGCAGATGTTTTGAAAAAAGGTAGAATCTCTTCACATAGTGTGACCTGGAATATGCACTCGTAGAAAATATCTTCAAGCTGGCATTCATTGAAATTTCCTCGGTGGTATCAGTTACTTGTTCTGTTTTGCCAAGCTCGAGCCATCCATACAGTGCATGGCGCTGTTTTGTTGATGCGTTTATGGCGGTTGTTGGCGACGGCATATCTGCGACCGGCCGGTATAGGGAACAGCGGCTTAAAAAAACGTTGCGCACTACGACGATTCTCTATAAAAACACAGAGCGCGTGTGTGGGCTTTCATATAAAAGCGAAAGGGAGAGCTTTCCGCGTTCTTGCAAGCATAAAAAAGCTATTTCAAGTTTTGTTTTGGTGGTGTTTTTGATAGTTCGGAAAGTTTAGTATGGCATTAATTCCAGGAAGTATGAATAGTCGATGTTTGTGTATGACTGGTTTTTCTCCGTTTCTGCTTTCGACGAGATGAATGTAGTTTTGTTGTTGTAGTATTGTTGTAGTTTACGTTGAAACTGCTAGAGCTGCTTTTTCAAGGCGCGGTCGTCACGATGAAGACAGAAAAAAACGTGAAAATAAACTGACGCGTCGTGAGCACTATGATTCTTGTGAAAGACGACGTTATGGGCGAGGCAGAAAGGAGCGTCACCACGATTCAGATGGTACAAGCACTTACTGCTGTTTTTGTAATACTTTCGCTGATTAGTTTACCATTCATTTTTTTTCAATACTTAGTGCCTTAATAGCAGTGAATGTGTCCACTGCCAAATGGTCTTCATTGCCGGAATGGTCCTTGATAATGGAACAGTCATTTTCGGGACCTCAAGGACAACAGAGTATAGTTTCAATGAAGTGCGCTGTCTTTCCTGGAAGTTACATTAAGCTGCATGATTCACGAATACAACAGGCAGTTTCGGTCCCACTCTAAATGGGGCTAGTGTACACATGCTGTGAGGGCTATCCACTTTTTTCACGTGCAGGAGTGCAGCTGGAGATGTTCGAGAGACCTTCGTTCCTTGATTGGACTGAGAAAACAGGCAAGTTCATTGTGACTAGATGTTGTTCGATGTGCCTAAACAAGTAATGTTGAGCGTACTATCGTCTAACTGAAGTGTACGCAAATATTGGTTTGTGATGAGATAAACTGATGCTCATTGTGGTACCCGTGCGCTGTATCATGGGCACTTTTTCTTCTCATTTCACAACGGGTTTTACATACCGAAGTCGGCTGTTAAGCAAAGGGAAAGGCGTACAATGCTGCGGTGGCTGTTGTAGTCATTTTGCTATCATGTTGTTTTGGTATGAACATTTCCGATAGAACGCTCATTCAAACTGCGTTATGTAAATTTGGCTGATAACTGGTCTGTTGGCTGAGCTTTCTATGGTCGTCACTCTTGCTGTTCATGTCATAGGCGGCGGTTGTCGTTTTTCTTCGAATTTTGTTATTGCTGTTTTTTTTTTTTTTTTTTTCAGATGAACGGCGCGTCGAGCGCCATGGGCGAGCCGACGATGGAAATGGTGCTCGTTACCGCGAAGCGAAGCGTGGGCAAGTGCGCCGTCAACGACACGACTCGTTCGACTCGTCCGCAGAAAGAAGTCGGAAAAGAAAGCGACGAGAAAGATCAGAAAGTCGTGAACAGAATGTAAAAGCGAAAAAGTTGAGCGCAGACGGCAGAGCGCACAAAGAGACACGTGCTTCGTGTGATTTGAATTCGGATTCATCCGTTATTCCAGAGAAAGCTTCAGAAGTGCATATAGAGGAGGCAGCGTCGAACGTGTCAAACGATATGAGCATGGACAACAACAATGAAGTTCCTCTTAAAACTCTTAGAAAAGAAAGTCGTTCGCCAGCGGAGAATCCTAGTTCCGTTGGGCAACATGAGGTAGAAATTAGGGAGGAACAGGCACAAGAAATTCAGCTGTCGGAAGGGCTTGAATGTGTTTTCGAAAAGAGTGGTGCGAAGAACAAGGAAATTGGCACTTCAAATATACATCTAGAATTCGACTCACATCTAGATTACCGAGAGAGATATGATGAGAGAGGCTCACTAAGGGCAACGGCACAGGATGTGGATGAAATGCGAGAAGCTGATGAACTGCTGGCGAAACCACATCTCGGTAAAGTCTGCAATTCGAAATCAGGGACTGAACATGAGAAGGATGAATGGAACAGTAGCGATTTATCCGGCGCGGTTTCGAGCGATGAAGAAAACATCGATGAAAAGAACAGTGAACATGATCGCTCGCCTCGTAGTAGCGATGCCAAGGATCGAAGGAGTTCGCAGCATGAGGAACAAAAATATTATGAAACACATGAGAGGTCGTGCTCATGGAGTCCAACAAAGCGAGATTCGTTGAAAAATTTACGTCGTGAAGGAGTCAGAGCATCGCGTGACAGGTCCCCCTCAAGACACTCTTATAGTAAGCGAACATCGCGACACGGAACACCATATCCTGTTGAAGTAACTGGGCGTAACTCACGTAGTGGGTCTGTTTCAGAAGGCGAACCGCGCAGTCGCGATTCATTTAGCAAGTCGGTTTCGCGAGACAGAACTGACCGTAGTTCAAGCAGTGGCTCATCCGTGGAAGAGCGAGAACTTGAGCGTGCGTCACATAGTGGATCAGATAAGTTACCATCGCGCTCACGTCACGATTCGACAAGTAGCAGCAGCTCGTCATCGCCAAGTGATCACAGTTTGCAGTGGTCGCCGAACAAACCCGCTTCTCATCACTCAACAAAAGATCGCTATTCGCGCAGCCGCTCACGCTCGACTGGAGGTGAAGCTAGACGTAGCTCACATAAATCACCTTCTTCGGACAGAGGAAGTCGACGATACTCCCGCAAGAGATCCTTGTCATCGGAGGGACGAGGTCGCCGCAGCTGTCAGCGAGCACAAGATAAAGTTCCATATCAGTCGCAGAACAGGAAAAGATCGCCATCGGTAAATGGGAGAAGCAGGCGATCTTCAGGTGGGCGTTTACGTAAGGGTGGGAAGGAAGTGAGTGAATGGCGTACCACCAGGCGCGGTTCTCCAGCGGAGGGTTCGGGTGGCCGTCGGTGCCGTCGCCGATCTTCTTCATATAACTCAAAGTCGCGTCGCTCTCGCCATGAGCGTTCACCCTCCGGTCGCGCGTCTTACGATACTGAAAAAAGAAGAGAACGCCGAACACGAAGCTCTGAATCGAATTCAGAGTTAAGACATTCGCGAGAACGTCGTACACCACGAGCTAGGCGAAGCGGCAGTGGAGGGCGAGCGCGAAATTCATGGTGTCATCGAGCGTCGCCACGCCGCTCTCCCGTCAAACGTAAATGTGTTGATTCTGAGGACGAAATGCGCAGATCCCATCGTGCTAGACGATCCCGCCATGACTCGTCATCAGGTTCGGAGACTGAAGTGACGACGCGAAAAAGATGCTCGCTTTCTTCTTCCGGTTCATCTTCCTCATCTTCTGACTCAAGCAGTTCTGCAACGTCAGCTACGCAGAGCTCGAGCTCTGATTCATCACGAAGTCCAACACCCCAGTCCAGTAATCGAAGCGACAAGGCCATCATGCAGTTGAGGGAACCGATGGATGAGAGTGATTAACAGGTAGGAGGTTCTTTTTTCTTTTTCTTTTTTTTTCTTTTTTTTTTGCTTACGCCTTGTTCATTTGGAATTCCCAGAGGTGTAAATTACTTTCTATGAAGGTGTAAAAACCCCGGAGGTGTAAATTACATTCTAGATATGTCATGGCCGAGTGCAGTGAATTCGAGTTTAGCGCGGAGATGAAATACGTCTGTCTTATTGCCTAATTTGAAGCAGTAGTTTCTTCACTATCGTTTGAAATAAACAGCTTGGGATCTTTTGATCTGAGCACTTCGAGAGAGATGAGCAGATACCTTTGAACTTTTGAAAACGTGCAGAAGTGACTGTGCACATTTAGCAAATATTTCTCATTGTGGAACATCCTCTTAGAACGTCGTAGAACATCCTCTTCACGATTGAATGAAGAGGGAGTGGAATGGGACTTTATTCTGCCCTCGTTCGACGAGGAGGGGGGGGGGGTTATTTTACAGTGATCAAAAGCGAGTGGAGTAGGACAGCGAGAAACAGGCATTGTGGTCATTAGACATAGCGTTGAACACTGCTTGAATTTTTTTTTCACGTTTCCATATCTAGCCTGTAGCGGTATCTTCTCTTATAATTTCACGTCATTTGTTTTGATCTGATGCCGCAGATGTAAACTGAAAGTTTTGTTGATTCTTGCGAAACAATGGAGCGATTTTAGTAGATGAGTGCAGTTTGTCTCAGTACTGTTAATTAAGTATATCAACCTGGCAGAATGGCGCGCCATGGTTGATGGGACAATGCGCCTCATGATACATGGAGGGGGCGGGGGGGGGGGGGGGGGGNNNNTGAAATGGATTCGGCTATTTTCTTCTTTAATTCATTGGAATGATGCTGTTTAACACATTTTCATGTCATTGCAGCGTTACAGTACGGCAGATGGGGATCCCGGTAATTGGAGTACAACAGTTGATGCTTGAGTACCTAATTCTCGTTTTTCGCAGATCTTGGTCGGGATTGTTTTTCTTTTATGCGCAATATGGTGTTTCTGCTTTGGCTATTCGGCTTACATAATCTCCGATGATGAAGCTTGTGGAGTAATGGTGAACGGAGGAAGAAGATCGTGTGTGATTAGCTAAATTGTATTGTCGTTATTGTTATTTGGCACCAACATTATTTCGCATTAATCTGCATTCTGTTTGTTTGTTTACGATTCATTTTTACTGGAACACATCTGGCTTCGATGACTTTAGGCACAGTTTTGTCACTGCGTTTTGATTGCTAATTCGCAACATGAGTCCATTTTTG
>JAARMF010000789.1:36082-48183 GCA_022844705.1 Toxascaris leonina | reverse complement strand
GTGTGTTGATATATGTGAACTACTGCTGCTTTCATAAGTCGTATGTAACGTGGGCTAAGGGCTTTAAGTTATAAGGATAGTGAGTTATGCGAACGCTGAGTCGCAATAAAACAACTGTAAAAATTGATGTTTGATGTGTGCATAAATTGCAAATCTTTCAGTTATTAGTGAATTGTTTTTGATGGTGAGGGATTTTGACGCCGAATCGTTTTCTTCATGATTTAGGGTTGTGCGGATTTCGACGAATGTTTGTTGTTCTCGTTTCTGACGTCTATTTATGAGAGGGAGTTCGACTGTTGAAGTAGTGTGAGAAGATATTTAGTGATCGTAGGCAGTGCAGATGATACTTTATTATGCATACGCATGACATTTTGGTCTTTAGTTCTTTTGGAAGGAGGGAGAGGGCGACTTACTGTACTGTTGGCCCACGTTGACGCGGAAGCGGTATTGTGCCGCTGTTTTCCTTATGTGTACGAGCTGTTGTTTGTCGTTTTTCAGTGCGTTTTTCGGTGTGCAAATATGGGGCTATCTTGTGGAGAGGGTAACAGGTTTGGTTATGAAGAAGTTCGTATTACCCACGAGCAGACATGTAGATGCAGAGAATGTGAAGGTGATATACAGATCAAGTCGTCCACTATCGCTGTTGTTTCTGCACTCTTTATCTGTGTCATTTGCGCTGTATCGCTTGAATGAGCTTTACGGCATAACGTCTTTATTGTGCCATCGTAAGTGAGATATCCACCTGGCAACTTCGAAGTAGAGCTTCCGTGGGGTGAAACAACTTCCATCTAGGTGTGGACACAGTGATCCGAGGGCGTTGCTATAGCGAGCAATAAGGACAATCGTGCTGCGATAGGTCGGTGACAGATACGAATCGTAATATTTAATAGGCTCGTAGTATCGACAGTTGAGCTAATACAAAGCGATTGCAAATATGCATTGCATTCTCTTGGGGCATCAGTTTTGAAGACTTTTATAACTGGAAAGTACATCAATGCACAGTTGTTTTGTTCTTGTGATTTTTGGGCCGTTGGTAATATTGTGTACTGTGAACATCGTTGTGGCTATCGCCATTTGTTGATCATATTGCCTACGCACCCCATCTAAATTTGCGTTTGGGTAAAGAGAAACGTGCGATAACTATTTGTGCTTTGCGTTATTTTCTTTAGGTGTTTGCTGTTTGTTTTAGAAGTTCGGAGAGTGTTGATATTACATGTGTACTGATTGTGTTATGTCGACACTATGTGACATTCGCTGATGCTTCCAACGGATTTTTCTCTCTCTTCATTTTTTATGTCCGTATTTTCTTATATAGTTTTACATCATATCCGTATTTCTTCAGTTGTTTACTAGAACGGCATTGACGATTTCCAGCCTGTTCAGCTTACAGGTGTGTTACGTTTCCGTGGATTTCATGTGTGTTACCGCTGCTCCGATCTAATTTCTTGACCTCTTGGAAATAACTTCCGATGTTGCTTATGTGTATGTGTTCAGCATTTTCATTTCCTGAAGGCAGTTGGTATAAACAGCTGCATCGAGCACGTTAGTTGCTTATTAGGTAAAGTCAAGAAGTAATTGTTAGCGGAATGGAGGTGGTTACTTCATCATATGTTTCTCGTGTTTTTTAAACACCTTAATGTGCAAGACTTTTTAATGGCACCAATAACTTGGGACTTGCTGGTCCTACGAGCTGTTTACGCGTAGGCAGAAGATTGCTTGAACGCTTTGCTTAGTACAATATGAGAGCTTTGTTGTGGCGTGGGGGCTTGAGCAGATAAAGTAGGTGGTGTTGCCCATCTGTCGCCAGAGAAGTTAAACTCGGACTAAGACACAAAGGTGCCCTTCGTTGGATCCCTTGGGCCAATTGGTCCAGTTAGCGGAAGGCACACATGGTCGGCCTAGCCAACTGGTGGAATGTTACCTTTTCGTTACGATCGTAGAAGAATTGTGCGAAATGTCGTCACTGAAGCGGAGACAGCATATTGATTGTCTACTTGTAAAGTATCTAGGCTGTCTGAGGTTGGGGCATGATATGGCACTTGTTGATGAGGCATCAATCGTCCAGTAACGCGTCTTGTGTGTTGCTGCTGCTGCAGAAATTCTAAAAGCTGGCGTCGATAGGTTGCTGTACGATGCGAATAAGCGTTCGCTTAGGAATAGATTACTTGCTGCTGTTTCGGAGTCTTCTAAATGCGCTAAATGTTGGTCGAGGTGATGGGTAAATGTTACTCTTTCAGCAACCGAAGGAGGCTAAAAGTCTTCCATAGTTTCCTTGAAGCTCCCATGTTTAATCCAGGTAGGCAGTAGGTATGCTCTGTTTTATAGTGTTTGAAGGAAGCCTGTAGTAGGAGGCTTCATCAACGATCAGTAGCAGATTTTGTGTGGCGTATTGCACTTCTATTTCGCATGTTTTATGAATTGCTTTCATACGCGGTTTCGCTCGGTGCTTAGGAGACCTTGAAAGCCAGCAAAGGAAACCAAAATTGCATGTAGCTAGTTCGTTCAACTTTAGCCTCATGAATCTTCTACTTAGCCCCGACTGTTCCAATCTATTCCACTTTCGTTGTCCCATTTCGAGAGAATGGTAATCGGTAGATGTTGTCACTGTCTTCGGTTCGAAACAACCATTATTCTGTTTGGAGCGCCGTATAAGAGATTATTTATAGATGAAGGTAGCTTAATGGAAGAAGAAACAACATCGAGGAGGCAAAAATCTTTCAAAAGCGATTGCCCAATTACATATAAAATAGGCTTAAACTTGTAGAACAAATTCCTAATTGCAACGAGATATCTCATTTTACATAACAAAGTTTAAAACTTGCAAGCATTTGAATTCAAGATTTGCAAGGTTCTCGAGAGGCTTGCGGAGTCTCTGATGGAGTTCTTATCAGCTGGCACTATGCAAGTGTGGTTTACGTTTCCGCAATCTGTACGATGTTTTGTTTCTTTAAAGAGTTGATGAGGAGGATGCACATTCAGTGAAAGGTAGCCAGCAAATGCCCCTGATCATGTCCATCATATACGACAATTGAAAAGAAATGTCAGTGTTGCTTCCAAAATTGTTTCTTCTTTTTCATTCGTGAATTTCATTCGTCTTGGAAGAAGAAGCCAACCGTTAAGCACATAGAAGTTGCTCTTTGCTCTACAAATGTTTGAGTGACTGTCGATCACAACCACAATATCTTAATCGGGCCAGAGCTCGGAATACTTTATTCCAAAGTCGAGCTAAACGAAGTTGATCGACTACAAAGTCTCACATAATTTTTGATGTGATATTGATGCAGCTATTTTTCATCTCAACTTGTACCTCTAATATTGGTTTAGTTATGCATCTACTGAGATTCGGGTTTCCGAGGATCAATTTGCGTAAAATTTCGTAGCTGGAAAAAGCTTAAGCATAGCATGAGCCGACTGCTTGAATTTATCAATCGCATTCGCTCGTCAAGCCATAAATTGACGGAATCTTCCGACGCACTGCACAAGGAAGCAAAAGAGATTCTGCTGAATCAAGCCAAGTAGGATTGGAGGATGAAATACAAAAGAGGTATTCAGAAAAGGACGAAACCGGCATATAGCGATTTTCTGGCCGTTTGAACGCTGTGTCCACTCCAGCAGCAAGCCTTATTTTTCCGCCACGAGCACATCATATTTCGAGGCTGTTTATAGAGTTTGTCAACGAGCCGGCTATGCACAGCGGGGGATAAAAAACGATAACCAAGTTCAGGAAGCGTTTCTGGATAGAAAAAGATAGGCGTGCTGTCGGAAAAATGTTAGCAGCAAGTCGAGTCTGTAAGCGATCGAATGCTCAACAATTTGCCCTACCTCAATACCATCCTTTGAAATCTCGTATGAACCAATCACGGCTATTTCAGCATACGGACCTAGATTACTTCGGTCCAGTTTGCGTAAAGTCAGCTAACAATCAAAAAATCAAATAATGGATCGCGTTATACACCTATTTCGTCGCAAGAGCAGTACATCTTGAGACTGTTAACGATACGACAACAGTGGCTTGCTTACAATCGTACTGCGGATTCGCTGCCAGACGGGGAACCCCAGAACATCTATAGCGACAATCTGTGGTTGCCTCTCATCTGTTAAGAGATGTTCACTGGGAACCAAACTCATGTGCTACTTGCAGATTCACCAATCCCATTGCACTTGAAAATGGATACCTCCTTTCAATGAAAGAAAGAGCGGGACGAGAAAATGTTGGTCAAGACAATCCAAGATTCCAGTTTTTATATGAGAAGCTTCGAATAAAATTAAAGAGTGAATTACGTTATATAAAAAAGCGAATTGAGGATTTTAGTTAAATGGATGGCAGGAATCGATGCCAATGAAGCAGCCATGATTTTGCTGGAAAGAAAGACCTAGTTGCTGAATATGATGGGAAGAACCTTGTCGCATTTCCATACATTGGAAGTAAAGAAATCCAGCTTTTTCTTTGAACAAAAAATCCTACGCGCAGTTTTCAAGGCTCCTGCGCTGACAGAAATAAAACATGGGAATCATTCGTGACCTCAGAGGTAGAGAACCAAATGGCATAGCCTCTGACTCCAGAAAGCAAAGTACATTTGATCATATTCGTGATGATGATGAAGAAGTAATCATTAGTGTTGAACGAATTCTTGGGTAAACCGCACTGGCCATTGAATCGAACATAGAAGGAGCATTACCTCGCTGGAAAGCGGGCATAATGTTGCCAAATTCTCTCATCGGCCTTGCACAGTCACTGGACTGTGCCAATTACCTTGTTTCTGTCGAAAACTCTTCCGAAAAAGACGGCCAACAGTAAAGACCAAAAATGCAACACTCTCAAATTCAACGAGAAATCGCCCGGGAGTCTATAGTCAAGTTCCGTCAAGAAGAAAAGGCCGAACCAATGAGAGTTTTCGGGAAATACCTATGGACAAATTTCGTCCTTTAAAAATATGTGGAAAACATATTGAAAAATCACGTGGCGCCGACGTTTATTCTTTCTGTACAGGATACTCTCTATTCACCGCTAACTTTTCACTCCCTTCGAGGATGAATTGTTCCCGATGAAGTAACTCGCATTCTGTTTCGTTGTTTCTTTGCCGCACCCTGTGCGTTTTATTTTTTTTTTTAAAGTGCATTGTTTACTTTATTTCTTTCTACTCGCGTTGTTTAACCATATATTGGTCCTTTGCTGTTCCATTACTGGAACTGATGGCCTTGTTTCCTTTGTTAGTTTCCTTTGATTACTTTATTCCTTTTTACTAACGGTCGCTTGCTTAAAAAGGTATCGAAAAGGTATTTATTTATTCATTTGTTTGTTTGTTTGTTTTGCTTATTTATTTAATTAACTAATTTATTCATTTATTTCATTTGTTTACTTATTTATTCATTTACTTATTTATTTATTTTTTACTGATTTATTCATTTAATTCATTTGTTAGATTAATTGATCTATTTATTTATTTATTTATTTAATTTATCTATTTACTGGCAACTACTTATTAATTTATCTATTTATTTATTTAATTAATTTATTCATCTATTCAATAAATAAGTTAATTAAATAATTGATTAATCAACCTGGTTATTTACTTATTTATTATTTTATTTATTTATTCGTTTTATTTGTTTGTTTATTCACTTATTTTGTTCATTTATTTATTAGTTTAATTTGTTTATTTATTTGTTATCTTTGTTTGCGTATTTGTTTATTTATTTTATTTATTTACCTATCTAATTTATTCAACGATTTAATCAATTTATTCGTTTAATCGACTAGTTCATCTAATCAACTAGTTTAGATAAACTAGTTGATTTGTCCAATTAACTAATTAATTAGCTTATCTATTTGATCAAACAACTAATCTTATTTATTTATTTATTCATTTATTTAATTGATTAATTGATTAATTTACTTACTTCGCTTATTTATTTATTTATTTATTTATTTATTTATTTATTTATTTATTTATTTATTTATTTATTTATTTATTTAATTTGTTTAATCAATCAATTAATTATTTGAATTGTCTCAGTTGGTTAATTAATTAATTTGTTTGTTTATTCAGTTATTTAGTCACTTAAATAACCAATTTAATTAATTAATTAATTAGTTTGATTGACTAATTAATTAATTTAATTAATCAGTTATTCAATTAAATTGATCAAACTAACTTAGTTGATTAACTAATTAATTAGCTTGTTTATTTAGTTAATTAATTTGTTCATTTAATTAATTTATTTACTTTATTTATTTATACATTTATTTATTGATTCTGCTTATTTGTTTATTTATTTATTTATTTCGCTTCTTTGTTTATTTAGCTGTTTATTTATTTATTTGTTTGTGCAGTTAACTGATCAATTAATTAATTAATTTGTTTATTCATTTATTTTTTATTTCATTTGTTCACTGATCTATTTATTTATTTATTTTGCTTATTTATTCATTCATTTTATTCATTTATTCATTTATTTATTTTATTTATTCATTTTATTTACTTGTTTGTATTATTTGTTCATTCATTTTGTTTTGTTTAACTAATCAATTAAAAATTTAATTGATTAGTTGATAATTGGTAGATTAGTTAGTTCATTTGTTTTATTTATTTATTCATTTGCTTTGTTTATTTATTTGTTAGTTTTACTTGTTTATTTATTTATTTATTTGTTTAATTCATTTTTTATTTATTTTATTTATTTGTTTATTTCACTTAGTTACTTGTTTTGCTTGTTTATTTGTTTTATTCACTTGTTTTATTTATTTATTTATTTATTTATTTATTCATTTATTTATTTATTTATTCATTTATTTATTTATTCAGTCATTTATTCATTCATTTATTCATTTTGTTTATTTATTTATCTTATTCACTTATTTGTTTTATTTATTTATTTATTATATTTGCTTATTTACTTCGTTCATTTACTTATTTTATTTATTTATTTATTTATTTGTTCGTCTTTTATATATTTGCTTTATTTGCTTATTTATTTTACTTATTTATTTTTTTGTTCAGTCATTCATTTTATTCCATTTATTATTTATTTATTTTGCTTCTTTCTTTCTTTTATTTATCTATTTCTTTTATTTGTTTGTCTGTTTTGTTTACTTATTTATTCACTTATTTATTTATTTATTCATTTTATCTGTTTATTAGTTTTGTTTATTTGTATAAATTGGTACAAGAAGTCTTGGTCTTTTCTTTGACCCGCAGCTGACCTATCGAAGGCACTTTCTTAGCTCATTTCTTAACAGCTTAATCACTGTAGCAACCTATGGTCACACTAGAAACTATATGTGTAAAATTTACAGAACTAATATGGGACAGAGGTCCACGAGGTACCGTGCGACTCAACTGTTCAACTTACACAGCCACGTAATCTTTGATGGCTTTGATGTGACACAAAAGCAAACAATTGTCTTCTATCCTGTGATGATGAAATAAATAAATAAATAAATAAATAAATAAATAAGTAAGTAAAAGGATAAATAAATAAATAAAAAGGAAGTGAATTTGTGAGGCCCAAAGACATGATAAAGAAGCGCACATGAGGTGCGAAGTTGGACGTGAAGTACGGATGGGAGCCCTCCGAAGCAAAGACCTCGTGAGGGCGCTTAAATTGGGGTGAGAGCAACCGTATGATGTGATAAGTTATGTTCCCCAACTGGATGGAACAGAGAGATTGTCGCGCCCTGGGGTGGGGAGGGAGAGGTTGGCTGCGTTCTGAAAGTTTGCAGCGTGGCGAGAGAGGTTGGCAATCCCGTAGGGGGTCATTGGAAGACGCCTGGTTCTATAAGAAGACTGTCCGGGTAAAATCCTCCGCCTCTTACTCTCGGATTCCGGACGGGCAACGGAGGTCAGAAGCGGCCTGTGGCTAAGGGCGGTTGTGATTTCCGCTTTCAGACGGAGCGACGCGAGGACTGGAGCATTTATCTGCATCAACAGATGCTATGCGTGCTCAGGACCAGAGCAATGCAGCTAAGGTTTCTTCGCCAGAGGGCATCCTCGATCGACCAAGATGGAGAGACACGTTGCGCACACGCTGACTCCGAGGAAATCAGGGAACGAGCGAGAGAATCGTGTTGATGAATGATGATTTTATGAGAAGAATGACTGCATTTACATTCTCCACCCCACTGCATTTTACTTTTTACGCATGAAGCTGCTATGAGTTAGTAATTTTGGAGAACTTGTGCTTTTTATCGTGTCGCCTTGGTGTTTCGAATGGATGAAGCTTTTTTTGAGACATTAGCTGCGACTGACATCTAAACAGGCATACTTTCGGCTCACACCTGAAAGCCATGATTCACCATATGATGATGTGAGAAGTAACATTTGTAATATTGCATTATTTTGAAATAAGTAAGCTGTAGTAACACGAACAGCTCGAGATGCTCGTTGAGCTCAGATTTGGCTGAAAGAAAGAAAGATAACAAGTGATAATAACACCAAGTCGGAAGCTGCATGGGAGAATGCAGAGCTTTGGAAGATAACAGCTGAACCTAAATGCGTCATAATTTCGCCCATACTTTATAGCTCTGAAGGAGTGTTGTCGCGATTCGCGAGCACATTTACACTTGCTCATGTGATCATTTTGATATGCCGGCACCACTGAGTGATAAAAAGCTGCTTGTCGCCTCTGCGGCGCCAGTTAAAATGGACAGCCGATGCACCTGCAGTGAAAATGAAACAATTCTGAGAGGAAGTATGGTCCAAAAAACGTTGCGGAAAAATGGAAGGAACGCTGGATCGGAAATGGTCAGTCATATGGAAGGTGGAGTTGAGCAAGGGGATATAAGTGTCTTGAATTCAATCCGCTCTTTATTCGTGCATTAATCTACGGCCAGGCAGGAGCCGGCCTGCTTTGTAATCAAAATTTATCTCGCCTTGCACCCCTTCCCGTTTTCTCATCAAAACTCGTATCCGGATTCGCCGCTCCTTTTTGCTTAATATCTCACTACCGTTTTTAATGTATATTTGCTGATCTATGTCCGCCTCACATGCCAGCACATTCACCGGACCTTGAGCTTTGTTCCAAGGAAAGCTCGCACTAGATCAGTATAAGTGTAACTTATGAATTTTTCGAGGTAATCGAACATAAGATAGCATATTTGAAGAATTTTTTTGCGAATTAAGTGTAATGTGATACGACTTATGCGAAAGTCTGTACTCCATGAAATCCAACACCATTCATCACTTTGGATTTATTACTGCGTGGTCGATTGCAACGCAGCTCCGATCAGACTCTTCAACTCAGTTTTAAAGAACCATTCTCACCAGCACTGTCATCACAACTACAGCAGAGGGNTGCGTGGTCGATTGCAACGCAGCTCCGATCAGACTCTTCAACTCAGTTTTAAAGAACCATTCTCACCAGCACTCTCATCACAACTACAGCAGAGGGGCAAATCCGGATCGCCTCTTAACCGCAACAGCGATGAATCGACTGCTCAGCATCTGATGGACAGTAAACGAGTGTAAGCCCTCACCTTCATGTGACCTTATAACTTCACCTAAATGGAAGTGCACGCGATATGAAGAGACATTCATTCGTAATGAATGATTTGTTGATTAAAGTGAAGTAAAGAAATCAAATATTGCATAATTTCTGAATTTTTGGGCCTTGCCCACTGGTGTGATAAAATATAGCTCAAGAAGTTTCCAATGTGCTAAAGCATAACGTCATATTGTTTTTGAAGATTTGGATGGCGGAAAGCAAACTCCAACAGTTTAACATTTTTTTCGCGAATTCGCAGCATTGATTCGCGAAGTCTATGCTAATTGCTATGCCTCTATTAGTCAGTGAAATATTGTTTCTGTTGTTCTGTTTGTTGCTTTCTTTTCTTGCTTCCTATTCTTGGAATTAAAAATATGTGAGTTTCCGGTTATCAGGAACATCACTTTCTTCATTAGCATATTTCATGGTTTCTTCTCGAGTTTTGTTTTGCTATCATTGTTGAGTTTTGGTGTTGTTTCGCAACGTGGATCTAGCAAACTTTCCGGAAACCCTCCATAGCTTACTGCCGGCCTTTTGGTGCACTATACCTTATTGCGGTCCACTTATTTGCTTTCGCAAGTGTTGATTAAAGTGTTAAAGAATTTCCAAAAATATTTCACCCATATAGCTTTTCGTGAAGCTTCCTGTGGTGCATATGAGCTAAATTCCAGCACAACTTTGAGAATTTTTGACGTGGAGTCAATGAATTTTTACAGACTCAATTCTGCTAATATTCTTCGCTTCAAAATTGTGAGCTTTTTCTTTTCAATATCGTCTCTCAAGGAAGTTCCATTCGGTGAGTGCGAAATTCTCAGATAATTTCTACTGATTAAAATGCTTCAAAAATTTCTGTTGGTCCCTCGAATTTGGGAACATTTGAAGTGTTCTTTAGGGTTTTGCGTTCTTCTATCCTGCTGAGTCATTTTTTCGCAAGTGTCTGAAGATTTAACCGCCGAAGAGTTCTCTTAATATATTTGTTGACAACATTCTGCACGTTTTTTGGTCATTTGAAGTTTCTGAGGCTTGAAGCTATTCAGAAAGTCCCGAACGATATGGACATCCCGCACATGGCAAAATCTTTGCCAAGTCTTACTCTGCTGGCGCTCGTGAATGCGCAAGATGCTTATACAGAAAGAAATCTTGGAAACTTCCTTTAAAAATTTTCTGCTCCCGAAAAAGTTCTCGTTTAAGTTGTAGTTTCTTGTGCCTTTTTTAGAATGTTTTCGCGAATACATTGCAAAGCACACGATTTTCGCAACCTACCTGTACGTGCCAGTGCATTTGCATGCAGAGTTTTTCACAGTAGCTCACATGGCAGAATGGGCTTCTTCTGAAATGACCCGCGACTCATGCTGCATATTTGTGTCGATAGGCGCAACAGATCTGGAGGTTTTTCCTGAACGTTCATGGATCTTATTTCAGCAAATTTTCTTGGGGAATTGACGATTTCTCCATATCATTTCCATTCCACTTTCATCGTTGATAGTGTCGTTGCAAAGGTTCTCGAGTAGTGAGCATCCGCGCTAATGTATGCTTCCTCATAGAATCGAGAATATGCGTCACAATCAAACGTTAGCATCTGTGTGGCGCATTTGTTCGAGAGGTTTTCCATGAACGTTACTTCACAATGCGCTTAGCTGATGAAGACATCACAAAAAAAGCGCAACCGATATGCCCATCAACCCTTGTTGCCGACCACCTCAGCCAGCTAATTGAAATATTTCCCCTCACAGATAAATGGAAGCTACCATCCCTCTTAAGCGGGCAGTGGAACACCACTTTAGCAGTTCTATGATTTCGAGCCACCATTTTTCTCCAAAGTTGAAAAAATTTCTATATGACAAAAGCAAATCGAACCGAACGGAATTTGCATTTCTTGATGTGTTTGCAATTCTTTTGCAATTCTTTGCAATTTGCAATTCTAAACTTGCCAGCTTTACATAAACAGATTTCACTTCCTATAACGACATTGGCTCAACGATGATTACTGAGTTGAAAAAGGAGCTCTCTTTATATGAGAATTCTCTCCTACGCGGCCTTATCGGCATCAATTATAAAAGCGCGTCTTACACCTCTATTTTTCACATTCTTTCCCATCAACTTCGATTAGCTAATCGCATTAATATTTGTGTTATTTAAACATTCTCACAAAAATATGAAAGTTTGCGTCTTCAATTCGCGATAAAATGCCGTCGCTGTCAGATATTTCTTCCGAATTGTATTGCTGATGAAGCGAATCGATTAAAATCAGGCTCGAATTTCTGCTCACTTTGAGGTGATTTTTATCAGTTGTAAATTATGTTGATTTTTTATTTTTGCTAAGAAAATTTCTGGAATGGAAGTTCATGAATGAATTTTACTGAAACGAATTCATCAAAAAAAAAACGTCATTTATGCAATTCATCCAACAAAGAACACTATCAAATATATGCAAATTCAAATATATACAGCCAAATTTTCCATTATCACAGCATTGTTGAAAGACTTCCACATCGTTGAGTTGATCCCGTTACGATTCGAAAAGAAGACTAAAAAAAGCTCACATAATTGTTAGGTAGCTCGAGGCATTTCCAATATTTCCATATAAAATCCCTGCTTTAGTTATCCCCCCCCCTCCG
>JAARMF010000789.1:15833-31161 GCA_022844705.1 Toxascaris leonina | reverse complement strand
CCCCCCCCCCCCCCCCTCACACCAATGAAACGCTTGGTGTCCCGTATTTTTCGGCCATCGAAAGTCAGTGCTGCAGAGGTTGAACAATAAAAATTGCATCTCCAAAATACTTCTGAACGTTAGTTACTCGAAGTTCAGAACTTCCTAGAAAACCAAAACCAAGATAGATTTTAAAAACAAATTCTTGAAGACAGTAGAAGAAAGAATGTCTCTCCTCATCCCTCATAAGTGGGCAGTGATTTTTTGGGATGAATTATTTTTTTGGCAAGGCAGCAAAATGTTTGACTGTTGTGTTTTATATTTTCAAATCATGCGATCGATTAATCTCTTTATGGCAACGAAATCTTCTAAATATATAATTGCTGAGTTGTGGTGTTAAGCTGATCGAACGCTCGCTTATGCGCGAGAAAGCTGAAGCAACATTTTGATGATTAACACTCGACTATGACTGTAGAGGTGTCCAATAAAGCAACGTCGACCGATTAGTACAGAATGAAACATTAGCTGCTTCAGCAATACGACTAGAATGGAAGTGCGTCTGACAGATAATCAAGTGTTTCGACAATTGTAACTGCAGCTACGACAAGTTTTGCTCGTTGGCAATACATTCATCGAAGCTGTACGGCTTCTTTGAGAGCGGAAGAAAGCAGCGATTGTATGTTGCGACGTTCCCCCGTTCCACGTGACCGGTTTGTGGCGATGTGCCGACAACGAAACGATTGCGCATTTTTGCAAACACGTACACGCAAGTGTTGCATTGCATTGCATCTCTCAACGACTAATAATTGTGACTGAATGCCGATGAATGTGAATTTGGGCGTGAACAATTGCACAACCGCCTAGAAGAACTGGTTGTCGCAATCACCAACGTTAAGCTTAGCGTTTAGCTTTACGCTTCGAAGACTAGCGATGGCTAGATTTGTTGCTCATTTAGCTCGTTGCATAGGACTTTAGAAATATGCAACGTGAACACATATGAAACCGAGTTTTTTGTTCTTTTTGCTCAAAAAGATGCCTTAGTGACATGTTTAAGGATGTCACGTTCGTTAGCTATCGCTATCGCCGTATTCAGTCCATTTTGTAGATGACGAATGCAAGTACTGCAAGAAAAGTACATCAGTCTCTATCATTATATAATACTCTAAAAAAAGTTCAAGCAAATTTTAAACGAATATAGAGAACGTCCTTTCGATTGAGGATTTCAAATATTTGGGATGAAAATTTCGTACAATTAGCAACTTTTGCCAAACAAGGAAAACTTTGGCTGAAACTTCGGCTTGATTCACAGATGAACCCAATACGATGAGTCATTGTTGCAAAAATTAACTGACATATTTCCAAGTTTCTCCAATATGTTAGTTCGCAGCCGATAATTCAGCGTTCGCATCATCTATTCGATTCTGTATACGGATGTCGTAATGAAAGTTGATGGTTATTCGTGGACAATTCTCGGTTTCATTATGATGATCGTATTAAGCGAGAGGAGGGGGTCAGTGATGTAATTGCTCGACTTATTGTAGTTATGCTAATTTAATAGTACTATCATATGAGGTTATTTGATTGCCTTTCATGCTACTGTAATATAAAATGTGAATTCTGTAACAATTGCTCAATATCTTCTTTTTCTCCTGTGCACACGGCACGTAGGCTAAAGGAGTTTCTGGACTTCCCCAACCACTTCCCTTCCTTCTCCATCCTCTTTTCTCCATTTACGGGTGCCTATATCGAGCGAATGTGCATTCTGTCATTATCTTTTGGAAATTTTTCTTGTAACGCAAGAATGATACCAGTTACAGTACTATGGGCGTTCTGATTCAACGCTTGCTAATTGGACCACAGCAAAGATACAAAGATACAAAGACAGCTGTAGTTACATCGATTCCCATATCGATGCAGCTGACAACCACACATGGCTGTTTTGACGAGACTTTTGGAACGCGTGGTGGTCAACATTCTGGCGATCCGTTGAAGGCGCTTATTTCTTCGCATGGAATAATCACTAATAAATTATATTCACATGAGCAAAATTTAAAGGAGGTATTATGTTTCGTTGCCGGAGCAACACCGCGGTAATATACGATTTTTTTGCCAGAAAATAGCTAAAATTTTGTAAACAACACTTCAAAGGTATAATACCTAAAACTCTGAAAGCGTTAACTCAAAGTAATGAAGAAAAAAAATTCGAAAATGACGGAATGAAATCATCTAACATGCGGCGAAAATGCAGCCTTTGAATCATAAACTGAAAAGTATAAGAAATTTTCCGGACCTATGTCTACTGGTTTAATATTACCTGAAGCCGGATTAGTTACCGTTGCCTCGAACATAAGCTCTCTTCGAACATCTTGTTCGAGAGTTATGAAAAAAATGGAAGTTCATTTAAAATATAATTAAATGCAGGAGTCGTTTCGAATACGTACGAGTGTAAGAGTGCTTTTAAATATTCGCTTAAGAGAGTTCCAACGTGGAGGAGAAGAAGAGCGAAAGTATAAACATACATGCTGCTCTAAACGAAGGGCTTCTCTTAAAAAAATATGTACATTGTTGAACATTGCATGAAATAGAAATCCTGGAGCAACGGTCGTAGAAAATGCATTCCTTCGATGAGACTCAGTGATAAATGGAATTGAGCCAAAATTGGAAGTAGTTAATGAGGCCACTAGTAACAGAAATTTTTTTTCTCAAGCAGTTATCGGTTTCTTCCAAATGGGCGATATATATATATATATATATATATATATATATATATATATATATATATATTTCTTTTGGTCACAACTGAAGCCTCATAGACTCTCTTGAGATCTATGCCGCACTTGAAGGAGGACTCCGAGTTTTGTTGCTGCTTCCGAAAATTCCACTTCTTGCTTCATTTTTTGACAAATTTTTGATAAAAATATTCTTTTCATTGTTTTGTGCGCAAAGTATTGAGATATTTCTTCAAAAAAAAATACAGGCAAAGCCTTCTATTCTCTTCTCCTTTTCTTTATTTCAANTTTCATTTGGTCACAACTGAAGCCTCATAGACTCTCTTGAGATCTATGCCGCACTTGAAGGAGGACTCCGAGTTTTGTTGCTGCTTCCGAAAATTCCACTTCTTGCTTCATTTTTTGACAAATTTTTGATAAAAATATTCTTTTCATTGTTTTGTGCGCAAAGTATTGAGATATTTCTTCAAAAAAAAATACAGGCAAAGCCTTCTATTCTCTTCTCCTTTTCTTTATTTCAACTAAAGTTTCATCATGTTCCATTGAACGATAAAATAAAAACGTTCTTTTACTCGCTAGGACTCTAAGTTCGCCTATAATGCAAATGCAAATGATGGGACTTGCAATGAACAACTGAACAGCAAACGGAAACACAGTGAACACTATCGTAGCGTACATTTGACAGATGGAAGAAATTTAAGTGCGCATTGTTGTGTGCTTTTAAAGTGCAATCGGGGGTGTAAAATTTGGTTATATTAATGATGGAGGGATTGAGCGGTGAACAGCCTTCCGCACGAATAATAGAATATACTGACGAAGCGAAAATGTGGAAAGCTATTTCTTTTCCTTCTTTTTCTTTGCAGCAAGCGATCCCGGAGAAGGGAATTCTGGAGACAGCTATTTTGTACGACGAATTTTTTTGGAGGGAAGTAAATATTTGGAAAAGATGATCAGAAACAGCTCGAAGAATTGCTTCGCGAAAAAAAAGAGATAAAATGAACTCAGCAAGATTGTAACGTAAATATTCAGCACACTATATCGGTGAAAATCAATAGTAATAATTTCGCAAATAAAACTTACATTCAAAAGAAGTAAGGGTAAGTATTCGAGACGCGTATCACATTTGATAGGTGAGGTGATCGCAAATGGCTCCGAAATGGCAGTGTTAAGTGCAACCGCCATTCGCTGGAAGAAAAAAAATTTAGAACGTTTTTTTGTAGCGAATTTCTCATTTCCATGAACAGAATGTACATTAAATTAATTGCCAAAAAACCAGTAGTTATGGGCATCTGTAAACTTCAACAGGAATAAAGTATAGACATGCTTTGTCTACGCATTAGCGCAAATCTGTATTTATAAATAGCAAACAAACAGCTAAACAGGTAACAAACAAGTAATTCATTCTCTGGTAATTTTGGTGGTAAATAATGGCAAGGATGATGACGTTTTCGTAAGAATATTTTTGCTAGTAGAAATTTTGGTCGTTTCTGGATAGCTGATGAAACGGTGGATTGTTTTTCTATCTACTGTGTTGTTTTTCTGTCTACTATGTCTTCTTCTTTTTTAATTATTATTAAGGACAGGCGCGGGAAAAAGTTTTTCCAAGATAGCTCCAGCTAGCTTCTGGATATCGTTGCTCCGCTAATGAATAACAACTGATATTGTGCAACTACTCATCATTTTTTCACTAGAATATTTTCTGCGGAAACTTCGATCTCAAAGAGGTCGTGATGAGGTCTTCTGAAAAACTCCAGAAAACTCAACTTTTTTCATAGTGCGGCTTTGATTTTTGAGAAAATTTTCATCTCGGTGATCGTAGGCCGCTTAGCATAGAGAAACAGTAGACTTGTTTTCACGTTAGCGAACAAGGAACGACGACAAACAAATGCTGTTTAGCATTGACTGCTTAAAAACACCGCGTAGCCGACAAGACGAAATGAAATGAGGCGGTAAAAGATTAAGGAAGATCGTTACAAGTGTGAAGCGTTGAAGGGTTGCTTCATATACTGCTGAATAAAGACATAGAATGTCTTCAAGAAGCAAATAGTTCTCTATTCACATAGTAATTCCAAACAAAAGAACAAAGCTTCAGGGATAGGCAAAGGCAAAATGTCTAGTTTAAATGACCAGTTTGTGCTATCATCGGACCAGTGCCTTACTGGATACTAGAAGCATCAAATGGACAAGCACATATGTGGAGCAACTTCGTGGACAAATGAGAGCCAACTTCTCGCAAAAGACGTAATTGTATCATGAACAATACGGTGACCATCAACTGGTCTCTATACTGTTGAGGACACCTTCCTCTACGTCAACCTAGTTCCGTTTCCCTCTTCCTCGTCCTAGACTCCATTTTTGTCGCTATTATCCTACCCCAGGATTTATTGTTTTCAAGGAAAGCTATCATAACAACTCGGACGTCAATTCATGCAAAAGTTCAAAGCGCAAGTTAGGTAGGTACGAAAAAACTTGACTTATATAACGACCGAGGGTAGCAACCGCCAGATGAAACTAGAAAAAAAGACACACGAACATAACAACACAAAAAAAGGCAAAACTGCGGCGCTCATTGTCGCACGACTCCAAAGCACACTCATCGACGTTGTGAGCCGGCCGATTGAAGATGGCTAAAATCAGATGCGCTCTTCTTTCTTTTTGCATCCACTCTCTCACAAAAGCCGTCTTTCGTTTGGTGCTCATCACGTAAGAGCTGGTTGCAAACATGCGCTGCGATTCTCTAAAACTCGCCTTGGGCTATACAGCGACTTCCGTGGATATAGCAACTATTGACGAAGCGGCGATACACGAGTTGTTCATCCATTTTCAACACTATCTTAGCGTCACAATCTGAAGACGTACGTTTTTTTTCTGCTGTCTTTGAATGCTAATGGCCACTAGAACTGTTTCGCTATATAGCAATTCTCTTCACTTGAAACAAAACGGCCGATTATGTCTTGCTATGTCTGGCATGCTATTGCTATTAATTTCAGTAGCGGGTCAGTGCAAGTTCACCGTCTCGTCTAGTAAGAGGAATAGCTTTTAACAATGAGCAACACAATTTCATATAGTTCCAACATTAAAATGCTCAGAGAGCGTGCAACGCCTACCACAGTCACTTAACTATTCGCCATATTTCTGACCATTTATTCTGAGCTCTTGAAGCTTGGCTTCGAAGCTATCATTCAACTTAACAGTTCCAAATATGGTAGCCAAAGAAGTGCGAACAGTCTAATATTTAAAGATGCTGTGGACAAGCGTTTAAAGTATTGAATGAAATTGCCAGCGAACGCAAGAAATCCCACAATAGCATTATCGTGGCATCGAGTTTTATAATATACTATACTATGTTACTGAGCAATATGCGCCAAAAATTTAGAGGCTGCTCGCTGTTTATGCTACAGTCGAATTTCCCCTGGGGAAATCAAATTGAAAATTTCGTACTGAACAATTTTGTTCAATCGTTCAATTAGCTTTTAAACGATGGTTTTTTTTTCTCGAATAAGAACGCACAGGTGAAAATGTGGAATTTTTTTGGACATCTCGTTGGTAAAATCCTGTAAAGATCTTGTGATTTGTTTCGGTTTCATAACGAATCATTGTTGAGTGCTCAAAAAAATTGTTTGCTTTTCAAATTGTGTCGAAGTCAGGGATTTGCAATTTTATCGCCATTCCTAACACTTTGACGGTGCTTATGAGCGGATGAATCACACTATTAAATATTATGCAGCTAAGGTTACGGTAAAGAACAAGAAAAAAGCTTCAAGATTTGAGTTTTTAGCCTATTTGGCATAATTTGGTACATGATTTAACCTTGTACGTCTGCAAATCGAATGCTACGCATTTCTTTTGAAGAATGTCGCCGCAAATCAAGACTCTCTTAGATGATGTTGAAAGAAAAAAAGGGCTAATAAGCAAATGCATGAAGATATTGAGTTAAAAGCATTTTCATCTCGAGTACAGACAAATGTTTGCAACATCATGAATGTGTAAAGCAATGTACTTTCACTTAAAGGATGAGAGGTATTTAGATCTTCCAATAAAGGCTGAAAGATTTCGAGAGCAAACAACGTCAGCACGGTGACGTTATCTGGATTCGTATCCGCAATAAGTTCTTATTTCACACAAATTCAACAGAAGTAAAGTGGACAGTATACTCATCGCAACAGTTTGAGATCCTCTTTTCCTTAAATTTACAATATTTCTGCAGTATTTTCAAATACTTCCATAGGTATATTCATATGCATACCTTCATACTTCAATATCTAATCGCTGCACGTACAAGTATTCTATTTCATGTGTATACGCCTCAGTTTATCAATGCTATTTATTGCTGCTTTCACTTGTTAAAACTTTGAGAGTAAAAGTCTGCTATAAGTTCTTTCCGTATAGTTCTACATTTTTTCAAACCTTCAAACGTTTATAGCCTCAAAGACTATTCGAGGTTATGTGGCAACTACTTGGTAGGCGATTTTCACTTCAGTCTGCTCTATCAGAGAGTATCTAAACAAATGCAGCTATTAGATGTTCAAAAACTATGAAGTGAATTGTGATTCATGTTCAAATGACGGCCATAGGAAAGCATGTAAATGCGCGTGAAACGTGATTTATCAGATATGACTTTTTGCAGTTTATTTAATAAATACGACTTACCGAATAATAGCAAATACAGGAATTTCAAGCTGCATGCTGTAACATGGTGTCGGAAAACTTGGAAGTATTCACGGAAGAAGCTGTCGAATAAATTTGTAACAAATAGAAAGCATAAACAACTGCGTCAGAGGGAATATATTTGGTGAAATCTTCTCTTCCGTCATGTAAATATATACCTTATCTTAGATCACCTTACAAGTCGATAGTCGGGGTGTTGTCCTTCCTTCAGTAAACAGCTTCGCGACGATATTTCGCACGATTCTTCATGCAACTGTAGCCTGAAGATGGCACGTCATTCGTTGACTATGCGAGCCATTGCATGTGCGTACCATCGTCTGGATCATCTAACCCAGGCAACCAAACGAAGGACGCTGAGAATACAACGAAAGATGTGGGTGGATTTGTGCGCAAAAATATAACCCATCGAAGATACATCAGATTTTTGGTCTCATTCGATGAATGGTCATTTTGAAGATGTTTTACAGATATGCATCATTTATAGGCACTTTTATGCAGTATTTATAGGCGGTTTAAAGCGATATATGACACAATAGCTTGATGAAGGCAGGCGGATGCTGTAAATATCGCGAGACTTTTCGCATGAATTTTCGCTTGAAGTTTTTGAAAATTTTGACGCAATTTAAGCCCTTAATTTCTTTGCGTCCAGAGAAACGTTTTCTTTGCCATGATGCTGTAAATGTCTTCACTGATTAAACCAAGCAAGTTCATTTCAGAATCTTATGCTTTTTAATATTCGTAAATGTTTGCTTGAAGTTTGGAAAATATTGAGTGAGCAGATGCCCACGAAATTCATCTCTTGTCGTCGTGCGTTGATCCAGAAAGTAACCGTTAGCTTCTTCTGCATTAATTCTGTTTGACTTGTTACGGGATTATTGCTCACTTTGGGTGGGACGTTCGGGCGATCTGTTTGCATAAAACTGCAATTATATGATATCGAGTATAGTCTCTTGAGTTGCTTTCAATGAAGGTCATGGAAGAAATGAGTAATGTGAAATTTTGTTCTACTTAAAGGTTGGCAAAGTTTTTCAATGAGACTTGACGAGAGCAAAAGATCATGAGCACTCACTTCATCACTTAGACGATGTGAAAGACCACACACGTTGACAGTGTGGCAGCTAAACTGCAAAACGTCACGTATAAGCGGGAAATGGACTACGACTTGGCAGTGGGTGCTCCCATCACATCGAAATGGCGACGGATTTTAGCAGCGAAGGTGCTCTGTTTTGTTCCATCTTTTCAAGAACTGATATTCAAAGACCAATTTCCTTATGAAATGAGACACTAGAAGGCGATTCGTTGAGGAAGCCAAACATTGAAAAGATTTGTTATGAGGAAGTTGGAATCGCCAAATTTGCGAAATATTTCCACAATGACCTTTGTTTGCTCTCTTGACCATGAATATTGACTGCCAGCATTTACGTCAATTAATCACTCCTAGCTGCTACTCTTGGTTTAATTTTCATCACCATGACGAGTACTGTGCGCATTGACCTTAGCGTACGGTTTAGTGCTCAGTTGTTGTGGTTAACCTTTGCTGGCCCACACGCGAGAAAGTGCATGAAGTTCACGGCTTTGATGTGGAATGTAATGGAAGCAGAAAATGCTGCTTTTTTCTTCGAGCGAGGAAGGACAGGGTGGGAAAACAAAGAAAAGCAGATGAAACATCTTTTCGGGGCAGTAACTTATAAGTCCTAACAAAAGAAGTTGATTTCATATCATCGGTGGAGGAAACTCTAAGTGCAACGTTCTAGTCGTAGCACCAGATTCCCAGCAAACGCATTTTTTCACTATAATATTATGCCATGATCTGATAATAGGTACTAAACGGTGTCACTGCAATCAAACGATAGTCGCTCGGCTAAGGCTTATGTGTGAAATTGAAGCTGTCGCAATTGTGCATTCGGCGCTGAATAACTGAAAGTGTTGTAGTTTCAGATCGTTGCTTTCAAAAACAAATGTGACAGCAATTTAACGATATTTTCACCTCATATCAACATTCCATATTACTGCCAGCGTCTGCCTCTAATACAAAGCATACCATCTCAGTTCACCACGAATGTAACATGCTTATTACAACTGACAAGTGCTAGCAATGTACACATACACACATGCCTCTCGAAGCGGAATGCGAGCTGATACCATTCATCACTTTAAGATGGCAACCGATCCTCGGCACCTTACTATGCATTGCTACCCGAATCTTGTTAAGGAAGTTACGTGTACAACTTCTAGGGATAGAGAGGGTAGGGGAAGGACTAAAACCATGTGTCTGAAAAAACCGACATCAATCACCTACATTACCTGCTGCGATACATGCATTTTTTAGCGTTTGCTTTTGTGATGCGCAAGAAAGCGCATCCGTTTTTGTGGCTACAAAACGAATGTAATATTTTGCAAAGCGTCTACTAGCTGTGTTCATTGCAGCAGCGTTCAATTTTAAAGATCACATAAACGCGCATATTCAATAAACGGGACGATAACAATACAATACGATGTTTACAATATTCGACAACATAAACTGGATACAGATTAGTTGATCGCAGCCAAATGTGCAAATTACTTTCATGCAAAAACAAACGCAGTTGCTCTCGCAGTCTCTCCACTTGAGGGAGGAGGGGAGAGAGGATGGGGAAGGAGTCCATTCGGTTACTCAGCTAAATTAAAAAAGACTTTTTTGAACTAGTATTCCCTTCCGAAGAAATCAAACAAATGAACATCGACATCGACGTAGACAAAAGATGCGAACGTATTCATCTATCACTGAACTATGCCACTTAGGAGGCTCGTTTATAGGAGCAGCCTAAAATGCAGTGGAAATGCTTATTTATTAACAATAGCTAGCAAAAAAACAAAATTTATGATAAGTGAATAAATTTATGCCTGAAATTGCGATCAAAGAATTTTGCTTGTAATGGTTTCACTGACCAAAGGAAACATTTCTGTTGCAATTTGTTTGCGCCATTGATTTGCTGTTGTGATGATGAGATCATTCGAATTAATATGCACGTCGATTATTGTCATGTTTTCATAGTAAGCGTGTCTGATGAATACAATTTCGAATCGTGGGCAAGCATCGTCTCTTTCCCGTTTTTTATCCTTCATTTTTTTGCGAGTAAACATCTGTGCATCGTCATTATTCGTGCATTATTATGCAACTTTCTTGAAAATTATGTCAAGCGATTGCCTCTGCCATTGCAGATAAAAAACAGCAAATATGAGGGCGCAAAGATTCTTGCAACAAAAAGTAGATGAGGTGAATTTGCTATTGAAACCGACTGTTTTTGGCTTTTTTCTGTACGTAACAATGAAAATTCCGAGTGCAACTGTTCAGATATATTCATGTTCAGAAGCTTTGTGTGACGATCTGCAAGTGCTACTTTAAACACGGTTATGTTAGAGGTATTTGGTGGGTGCCCTTTATCTGAAAAAAGTCAGTTTTATTTCGATTCAGTCACAAATCACATCTGAATAGCTTTGAATGAAAATTTGTGGGTCCAATTCCCTCAAGAGCGAGCTGGATTTCTACTGAATGAAACTGAAGGTTTGGAGAGAAAATAACCACTGTCTCTATTCAACGAATTGGTGAGATTAACGAATGATTCTTCTAATATAACGCTTGAAATAGGCATGACTGAAGAAGCAGTCTTGTGCGTGTAAGGGAAGAAGCAAGTAGATCACGAGATAAGACCTAGCCTTCACTAGTAATAAAAACAAAGCTGGCTTTACTAATTTGGTTGATTTTAGGGATGTTTTATAAACTGTTTATAAGAAAAAAGTTGCTGCCTGTTATTATAGTTCTTTCATTATCAAATATGCCCTCCTCCGACCTGGAGAAATGTTACTTAAGAATTACTTAAAAGAATTGTTGATGTAATAACATTCATCTATTACCGACGTTCGAACATACAATAGTCATTGAGAAACAAATCGAAAATTCAAAAAAATATATGCGCAAGAATCATTTTTTCTATAGCGAGAAAATCTTTCTTATCAATTGAGGCATCAGATATTGTATTGTTCAAAATAGATTATTACTTCAGTACAGCACTACATCAAGGAAGTGAAATACAGCTGAAGTGAAAAAAACGTGGGCTTCTCAATTGAGTGTTCATGAGCGAAATGCGCCATGATATTTACTTCACCTTGTTGACTTTTTTGCTTCATTGTCGATTTGCTAGCGTTAGCACCAGGTGGATTGAAAATATGACCTACCAAAAGATTAATGGGACTCTTTTTTGTACGGAGATATTCATTATTATTTTTCCACTAATTTTTTTTTGAATCTCTATCAATTAGGGAAATAGCTTCAAACATAAAATTAGCTTTGAAAAATTTTCCTTATCGAAGTCTCTTCAAATGTTTTTCAAAGAGATTTCTCAAGAAATCTGTTGAAGAAAAAACGAGTGAAAGTGTACATTATGCAATAAAAGTCTCATTGCGTAATTGGTTGAGGTTATTCGGGCAATGAATGACCCTCCCACAGTTTGAATTTGTCTTTTTATTTTCATTTAATAAGCATTCTTATTATATAAATGCACAATTAAATTTCAGTGCAAATGCAATAGGCACATTATTTCCCAAGCATATTAGGAGGAAAAATTCATGTGAACTGACTTGAATGACGAAAAAGATCATGATGATATGAGATATTGCGATAGAAATTGATTGAATTCCATTGACTTATACAACGAATTTTCAAGATTTTTTTTTGGATTCATAACATTCGTAACATTTTTGCTTTGGCTCAGCTATTGATCGTAAATCGTTTGTAAAAGTGGATGAATCGCTTATTCACAATTTCAAGTGATCGCCTCATTTCCATATTTTTAAAAACCACTCAGTTAGTTTTACGTGATGGAATTTAGTGAAGGCATGAATAAGTCATTGAGTTCCAACTGAAAATATCATTGCTTTTCAGAAGATGGTTACGTTCATAGTGATGATGAAGTCTTTGTATGCAACTGGTCAAGGAATCCTGAATTTGTGGATGGCGTTTCGATCTCTGTTAACTAACACAGCGTTATCCTATCGAGTAAGTCGCTCTTGTCGTACGGCGATTATCAAATGGGGTGGCGCTATCAGTAAGTCTGAAGCCCTATATAAATATGGAAGGCATACCTGATTTAGGCATCAGTTGTATGACAGTTGCTCGGAGATTGCTGTTCCATTCGTGAGCACGGAATTGAATGTTTCGAAAGATTACCCGCGTTATTGTTGTTTAAAAGAATGCCACTGAAAATTCTTTCATAGAGGGATGTTAATGGGGTGAATTTTTGTATGGCACCGTCTTTTGGCTCGCGAAAATTGTGATGCTGTTCTATTTTCAGGGATATGACTTGGCTTCTGCTTTCACTTCTTGTATTCGCTTGCCGCGGTTACTGCAACTATTCTAGATTGGACTCAACCATTGATTGTAAAAAAATTGATGAGTGCCTTTCTTGTGAGAACTCAATGGATTCATTAGGCAAATGTGTGTAAGTACTAATATTATTGTATTAGCATCTAGAATAAAGGTGTGGAGTAGCACACTGCAATGCACTAAATTAATGAAAAGCAAATGCATGCGCAATACTAAAGACATTGTAGCATTATAAACATAGGGCTAAATCTGAATAATAAACATATTGGTTTTTTAATGTAGGAAAAAAAGCCGACTTCCTTTGACAGGTTCACGGGCTGCTAGTACCATTGAGCGTTGAACAAGATTGATTGATGCGATTTGCGGCAAAATTTTAGCCTGAAGGAGTGGTATTCATATCAAAATTTTCGATACCATCTACTAGTCAACAAATATGGGTTAGGAAGAAACGACAATTGTGCATTCGTAGTTACTGTAGATACCTTGGAAGTCGATAATCAGCAGCATGCTGTCTTTGCTTCGGTAGACAATCCCGCGGCGACATTTTGCACAATTATTCTTGAGATTTCAGCCTAAGGATGGCATATCATTCGCCATCAAGTAGACCTTCCGTCATCATGTGGTCCAAAGGGTCCAACGAAGGGAGCTTTGTGAGTAGTCCTACTCCAACATCTCTAGCGAGAGATGAGCAATACCGCTTAGTCAGACTACTCAAGCCCCCACGCAACGACAAGGCACTCACTTATAGTGGGGGGTAGGTGGAGATTCGTAGTTAGCCATTCTTAATGGAAGATTTCAAAAGTTATTCGATATCTAAAGTATGCATTTGGTCTGATACTGCAGAATATTTTTGCGAATTTTTGTTGATTCTTTGAATAGAAAAATGAATTTTAGTTGGTGTCATCACGATAACACTTGTCATCCATCGTTGAATATATGTCCTCCGAAAATGAGGGCTCAAACGCCATACAACTGTCACAGGAATACAACAGCTAATGGGCAGTACAACGAAACGTTTGCCGAGAAGATTGCACTCCCAATGATGGCTGCATCTGCAGCACCTGATCATCAGACGGTGAGATGTTGAAATCGGCTAAAACAATTATAGTGTTCGTTCAAATATTGAGGCTATAGCTCCCAACAAATACTGTTGCATTATTGCTTCATGGATAGCCAGTTAAGTATCGATTTCGGATTGTTTATTATCGCTCTTCGGCTACTTCCTACTTGAAAATGCGAATAGAAATTAATTCGTGTTTTTATCAACTCTTTATTCCTGCACTGATTATCAGCAGTGCTCAGACAAGGCTAATAGGAAAATTTGGGCAATGATGCTCTTGATTGTCACCAAAATTATACCTGAAGTAATTTTCAGTTTCAAGACGTACTAGGATATGTGATACTCTTCGATCACAAAGTTTGAAAGAATTTCACCCTAATTTTGCAACAGATCATGAAAGATAAATAATATTTCATAAGCAGCATGCCAAAAATGTGCAACCCTATTACGAAGAAATCTTTACAGACGAAAGACGTTTACGGTTTCGAGTAAAACGCTCTGAGAAAACTACTTATTATGCATGCGGTATTTCGAAGTAATGAGGCTTAACCAATAAAATTGCTCGAGAAGGTAAGAGTATGGGGAATGTAATGACAGAGCAAACCGTAAATTCTGCTGATGTGGCTTTGTTGCGTTGAAATACACTGGAATGTTGGACATGAATGGAGGTTTAATTTCTTTTTTATTCAAGCAACAAGTAAAGAGTGCAAAATACATCCACGAAGAAATTTACGCAAGTTAATAGACAGCGAAGCTGGAAAATCAAGCTCTTTTTTGAAATTTTAAATCATGAATCGAATGACTTTCGAACTTTTGTTGATTGTTTATTCGCACTTGGTGAACACAAAATCAGAAAGATGAAATAAATTTGAAGCAATTTTCTGGCATGTTTCCATACATTTACGAATATGCTTCGAGATGAAATAATATGTCATTTGACGACATCTTTCATGAATAAAATCTCTCGAATTTGAATTTTCATCCAAACATTTTTTCCTGAGTTATTGCATTTATTGATAGAGGAAATACGTTCGAATGGGTGCACTGTTTTGGAAAAATGTGCGCAAATAGAAATTTACATACATAGCAGAGATTTATATTCACAGATGCGGGAATTTTTATTGAACCATTAGAATAAATATTTGATTCCAAATGATCGCTCAATATCAAAAATTACTTCAGAGAGCAAATTTGTGCCATTTGCTGTTCGAAGCATTATGGGCAAATTAAGCACAAAAACCTTCCATTTGGATTGTCAATTATTGCATAGAGCAAATGGGTCAACGCAGCTAATATATCATTTCAACTATTAAAAGCTTCCGTCTAATTAATGCTCATCTCTTTTTTGAAGAAGTTTATGATTTCAGCGCTTGAACTGCCTCGAAAATCATTTCGATGACTTGCTCCTACTCAAAAATTATACGGTGCCTTGCAACTACGATAACACCGTTAGCTTTTTACAAAATTTTAATTTATTCATATATATATATATATATATATATATATATATATATATATATATATATATAT
>JAARMF010000789.1:1246-15576 GCA_022844705.1 Toxascaris leonina | reverse complement strand
ATATATATATATATATATATATATATATATATATATATGTGGTTGGATGAATTTTGCTATGCTTCAACAAAGCGTGATAATTCTTTTTTTGTTTCGTGTGGCGAATCTAATCGAATCAACGAAAAACGAATAGGTATAAATGCACCTAGAATCGCTCCCATACAAGTACTATATAGTGATATGAAAACGCAAATAAATTTGGAGCTAACATATATATCTTAGGAATACTCAGCTGACAAATAACACTCCCAAAATCTCGCACTTCCAATCTGTGTGGATTTTGATCGTTACACCCTCGCCACGTCCAATTCCACAGCTGAGAACTTTCTAAGGCACACGAACTTGCTTTAGACAGCTGATCATAACTGAAACAAATGGCAAAACGGGTCACGGAGAAGCAGAGAAAATTCGTGCGCCATCATACAATTATGAATCACTTGCACCTATGCGTCTACTACAACACTGATGAACACAGACCATATCAATTCTCTATAAGATGCAAGCTGCTACTAATGTAGATGAAAAAACTGTAATTATTCCTAGTTTCTAGTAGGAAATATATGGAAGTTATTTTTTAAACGCCAAGTGAATCAACGTGATATACTTATGTATAGCATTGCATTCGCATTGCATTGCAATAAATTATAAATAGCACTGCATTTCTCTTACCTTTTGTTACCGTTAAGATCACTTCAGGAGAAAAATGCAATAACTTTTCAATGCCGAAAATTGCAACTTTGATCATTACCATTAGGGTATTTCAATTTTGGCTAACGCAGCAATTTTTGCAGACAAAATGTTTCGGGTTTATTTCATACTGGTCGGTTGAGAACGCCATTATTGTTACATTCCGAGCATCTACTATGGATCAGGTGGGAGAGCCTATCATCTAAATTACTTCTCATACACAAGTAGTCATCTGTCATCGTTTTCGAGACGTAAAGAAAGAATTTTTCTAGATAACACTCTTGCACGACGTTTGCCAACGTTTGCACGCCTTTGCCAACACTCCTTAGAAACCCTCTTAGAATTTCGGGTAATAAAAGGGCACTTAGAAATATGTGAAAAATTCTTAAACTAAGGCAAAATTTCAACATTGAAAGAAATATTATTTTCACTGTAATGAGTTTAACTATCGTGTTTGATTTACACAAATATTAACACGAAAAAGTTTAAAAATCCACTTTAACAAATGCTTCAGATCGATTTGAACGTTGCATTTCTGAAATCTTATAAAAATATGTCAACTCTTTATGTGAAAAAAAAGGCATTAAATTTCGCACCTTTAAAGGAAGTGAATTACACTAAAATCTGTTGTTTGGAAAATAAGCTTTTTTTCGAGCTGCTTTGATAAGATACTCTCGTCGAGCGTATTTAATGAATGAAAAATTAATGACTTCAGGTCCTCCCTCAAATAGTCAACTTTATTTTTGAGAAGAAGATGCGAAATATCACCATTGTTGGTGGTTCAGTTGATGCATATTATCATGATGCATTTACGAAATTTTGGGAGTCAATGGAGCACGACTTAAGAGATGTTATTCGGGCAAGTGAGAATCCCGAAGTTTGGGTAAGAATCTAATTCGTAGTATGATTTTCGCGAAAAGAGTAACGCATGATTGTTTCTTTAATGATATAAATAAGAAAATATGAAGAGATGTAAAAAAAAATATTCATCAGGAAATGAAAATTTTCTATTATGCTTTTTCATCAGATTTTCAATTCGGTTCTGATTGAGGTTTTCATGTTGCGTTGCGATTGCTCAGTAAATTTCCATGCTGATTTATTACGGCTTAACTAGAGGTAATTTCATTATGATGAGAGTTCTGAGCTATACATTAGATTAAAAGGTTGTTTTTTCAATATTGAACCAAAAGTTTATTGGTAATTTGCTGCTTAGAATTTTTTTATTAAAACCAGTTCAGAAGTTTTGGTTATTTTTTAACAAAAAAAGCAGGGAAAATATACGTAAACGAAATAATTTTGCAGTTTTTCGGTCATTCTCTCGGTGGTGGACTTGCAACGATTGCATCAACAGTTGCATCCGCTTTGAATATAGTACCACCCGATCGAATAAAATTGGTTACTTTTGGTCAACCACGAATCACCGATAACTTGTTCGCTGAACGTCACGACGAGCTGGTATAGTTGTTGCGTATAAACGTGTGCTAGTTACTCACCATATCTTCACAGCTACCTTTGCAAAAATTTCTTCATTGTACCCCTCAATGAAATGTCACTTTCATTTGCGCGGATGTAGGTAGAGGAGATGGTTTCAACTTTGTCAATTGTACTGAATAAACAATGTCGAAGAAATAAGGCAATATAGCTGCTTTTATAGCAGCAGCACAGGTAAATTTCTCAGCGATTGTAATGGTCAAAGAGTGTACTTTATATTCACGACAAGTTCTCTGCGATGAATACAGATTTAAGCTATAATAGCCGAAATGACTTAAACGTCTTAAACGTTTTTCCTCTCATATATCAATAGATTGAATTTTGGATTTTCAATGTTTAAAAAAATGAAAAACTTGATGATTGTTACGGATAGCAGAGTTTTTATGTCATTTGGATCAACAAATCATAGTTGATCTAAATGAAACAACTAGTCATACATTTGCCAAAAACCTTTCAATTTAAACGAATGCTCTGCCGTTTCAGTTTCAGAGCGACTGAAGATTCAATCAATTTCATTGACTGGAAGAAGAATATTGGGAGATTAATTGCCCAAGAAAATGCAGAATACTCTTAATAACTGCAGGAATGAGAAATTGAAGAAGAAAATGAGTATTAAATATGTTGATGTTAGTTATCACTTAATTGATAATAAGGTCTAATCTTTCTTATTCCGATTCAGGTGCCATATTCATTCCGCATAATAAATAGACATGATGGACTCACATCACTTCCCACTCGTATGTCGCCTACGGAGAACATAGGTCCATTCCATCATCGTTATGAGGTAGGCTTATTATCCGGCCACAATATTCCAGCTTCTGGTGAAATTTAGGTGATTTCTGAAAGAGGTTGGATCACTGAAATTCAATAATTTGTTCTTTTATTTTCATATAATACATAGGACCTTTTTTTCAAATAATGAGCTATTTGGAAACTGTAATTCTTTTTTCTGTATCGCTTTCTCAAACATGAAGGCAAAACGAGGTAATTTTCCACTAAAGTTGTTTCTAGAAACGTTGAATCGAATGCTTTGCTGTACTGGAATATTTTCGAATCTATAAATATAATATTAAAAAGTTGAAGGTTTGGTATCCGGATGGAATGTCACCAGGTGCACGATTTATTGTTTCAACATTACCTGAAGATGGTCTTGGTCATGACTCAAGAGATATACTATTGGATGTCGAAGATCATAAAACAATGTTCAACGTGGCGATCGCAGATTGGTGGCAAAATAATTGCTCACACAACGAAATAGCCTCACCTTAGATTATTGGATAAATTCATTTATTGATTCGGCCTAGTCTCCGCCTAATATTTTTAAATTTATTTGCGTTGATTTATATCTCTACCCGCTTGTTTGAATTTGCTCTTATACGGAATGCTTCTAGTCCCTCATCGATATTGCACTGCCGATGTAATAGCCCACTTGGTGTAAATCAAATACAATTTGCTTTCTGCGCACATAACACCATGAGAACATAAGCACCTCAGTGAAACCATTGCATACATCCACGATCATCATATGACGCATCCTACTGAATGTTCATCTCAAGCAGCAAACGGCTCTTAGACATATCTTTTAGAGCCGGTTGCGTTGAACACTGAAAAAACGTTGCCTGCGGTCACAAAAAAAGCTCACTGAATATTCTGGAGAATTTCACTGAGAAAGTTGTAACTTGAATGTTTCATAGTAGATTGCATTCACTTTACTTATGTGGCAAACGGTTGAATAGAGACTTAAGTGTTCATGAGGACACATCCAATCTTTTTGCTTCTCGAACTACTAACAGTATTAGCACCTTTAGCAAATAGAATGGACCTAAAAATGCATTCGTGGCGAATTTAGTTCACATTCAATGAGCAACTTCTGTGGATGGTAAAAAGAGGGAAAACCGAGAACTGAAAACAACGACGGCAAAAAGTGTCACATTGCATCAAATAAACGAGCAATATTCTCACCAGATGTCAGGTTTTATTCATTTCAAGCTTGTAGGTAATCGCAGTACGCTGTCTCGAATCATCACAAGCAAGCGGTGAATCATAACGGTGGTGAGGGTCAATGGTAGCGCTGTTGGAGATGAGCACAGCCGGAAACCTCAGTCATAGCGTTTCCGGCGGCCTTCTCTCCAGCAAAAGTGGCATCATGCATGACTCTTTCCGCTGACTGCCAACTTGATTGAAGTTGCCCAGCCTACAAAAATTATCTCGTTGCTTCGAAAGAAAATTATTTTTTCGTTTTTACTGGTTGCTGCTTGGTGGCTTGGATTAAGATGGCGCGTGCACGAGCTGTGCATGCATCTTCGTTCGACCGACTCTTTATCGACTTGCGCCAACCTCGATTTCTCATCAGATGACAGTTCGATATTCCGACCTCTATTTATTTTCTTCGAGCATCTAGATGACGGGGTATTCGCACATCTACTCAATCGGTCCGCACAGAACAAGACCAACATTTCTGTATCATCTCCTGACTTCGACAACTTCATTAGTTATTATCGACGACACACACTTTTTTTTGGTGGGTGTTCTTCTCTCCTCCTGAACTCCTCTTATTGGTACAATAATAGTACTTTCGGTTACTAATATTATTTTTCAGTTGTCGCTCGTTCTCGACAACGTCAGTTGTGTGGGTGATTTCTGCTGGTAATTAGCTGGTCTTCAAGGTGAGACGTTCAGAAAATCGGTAGGCAACATTAATCTAAATTTATTGAACTAGGCTATAAATGGGTTTCATAGATAATTTTCAACGAGTTTCATAGATATACCTTCCACAAGTCGACGATCTCGACTCGCAGGATTGCGACAATGCAATAATGCAGATGTTGTGTTCACCTGCAAAGCTACTTTTGAGTCAGAACTAAAAAAACAGGAGGCAACGAACAATATACAAGATGGAAAATAATTTAAGAGCTCTCCGGATTGTATATCATCACAAATTGTTGTGGTATTGATCTGCTGTTGAACCGAACCAGGCGCCATTTTCACTAAATATAGTTTTCTGATAAAGCAAACTGTTGCCGATGATATCGCTACATCTAGAGATGTGTCTCGCTACCTCAATCTTCAGCCGCATTATACTTCCGACTTTGTAATGATTCTTTCCGTCACCGTATCACATGAATGGTCAATGAGTTCAGTCGTTTTCTTCCGTATCATCGCATGTGCTGATCAAAGGTTATTAGGGATTCAGAGGTTGTGTTCGGCGTGTGTTTGGATAAATGCGAGTTTTACAGCTGCACATGATCTAGCTGATGCGCTTTTCAAGACACCCCCCCCCCCCCCTCCCCTGTATATCGTTCGAGGGGAGGTTACCATGGCTAGCCTGGATGGTGAGTACATGATAACGTGGAAAATTACATTTATTACTCATGCAAAATTGCATTGTTGCATAGGCCTGGTGGTCCTTGCTGCTCGATGGGCATCAACGATGCCATTGCACCAAATGGTATTGTACTTTTCGCACTATACTTGCACTTATAAAAGGTATAGCACAGTATTGGATCAAACTAGAATTCGCAAGTTGAGTACAGGTACAGTGCAGCCTGATTTCGGAGAACGGTAGGAGACTAGAATTGTACCGATTTTCGGAAAAAAAGTACCGACGCTGTACCGTTTTTTCACTTTACTTGAAACCTACTTCATCCGAAAAATTTCGTTAAAGTGTTGGCGCGCTTCGGCAATATTTTAAGTTTGAGCATTCGGCCCATAGTGGCGCTGTTATTTGCTGTATGGGACGAACTGTTCATTTGAAATATTGGAGACTGACTTTTCTATCCTAGATTTTCAGCGAGGTCGATAAAAGTGAGCAACCTTCCTATATTTCAGGCTTGTTTTTCCTATGGCCTAAATTATTTTTTAAGAGGCAATTCGTTTTCTCATCATTCAAATTTTTATGGCTTTATCCTGTATGGGGAGGATTAGGAGAGATTGTTTGATAGTCCGTGCGAGCGAATGAATCGTGCTTGTGATTTTGTAGATGGCATTTAATGGGACCCCTCTACAAAATCAGGCCCCTACAATCGCAGATGTATGAGGAACAAATGGAAGTGCAGGAAGCAGAATTTTGCCTAGCCTTCATTTCTTGGGCAAATCCGTTTCTTCTCAACATCATCTTGCCCCTGACATCACAACTTTCGAAATGACGGACCATCAAAGTGCGCAAGAACAACTCAAATGTTGTAGTCTATCTTACTCGGTGCGGAATTTACGAGTGATCCAGGGAGGCTGTAAGTGCCGGAGATGTGATGGCGGCAAATCGGCCTGACTATGACAAATATGATAAAACATTCGAGAGCATGACATGAATTTGAACATGCTGAAATGATGAAAGCACTCAATGATCGGAAGTAGCCCCTTAAGTGAAAACACACATTCTAATTATATAACTGCAATAAGTAACTCAGGCACCGAGGATGGCGGTACATCTTTACAATCTGAGGAGGGCGTGCTGAATTCAATGAGGACACAACTGATGATTTCGAAAAGAAAGATAGAAAATTTGGGCTCGATAAGCGATTCTCATAAAAGCTGCTGCTTAGACCATACACTGCAGCCGGTGCTGACAAGTAGCCTGGGGGAAGCCGGATTTCGTACTGAGGTCGGTGCAATAATGATGGTAATATGAAAGTTCAGGAAAACATAGACATTAGCTGAACCACCTCATTCAAGGTCCGAGCTGAATTTTATTTGAACACTTCGNTTTTGAACACTTCAGTAGTGCATGCTAGCGTATAGAGCATTTTTAGAAATCGACAGAAATGCAAATAGACTCGTGCACATAAAGCTTGTGATCGAGAAGGGGAAGGAAATTCATCTGCTCCATCTCTTCAAAGGAATGTGGTTCATACACCCATGTACGTGGTGGCTGGTATATGTGTTGTTGCAAAAGAAAAATGTTCTGTTTTTTTTCCATCCATCCGTTTGCAATCTCACTTTTTTCTGCGGTGCGTTCCTCAATTGTTATACTTTGTGCCAGTGCGATCCATTAACGTTCAAACGATATCGGTGTTTCAACTGTTTTCAATTTCGACCTTTGACAACTGTTGTCTTCTTGCATTCATTTTTTATGCTTTCGGAAATGGCCCCATTTCAATTGCGAATTGTCTGCATGTGAAAATAGGTGGTGGCAGTTCAGTTGATCAGAAGATTTCTGGGGTTTCGCCGGACGCAAAATGAGTATAAACATTCCATCACAGCGATCTCAGCCTATCGACAATTGCATCCATCTCATTTTTGGTGAAGAAAATATTAATTTCATTCCGGCGCTTGTTTTGGTGATTTTTTGAGCCTTTCCAGTCAGTAATCACACTATCCTATAAAGAAACATACTATTTCAGGCAGTGATTACAGGTTCATCAATAATGAGACTGGACCTCTCCTATTCGCTAACACCCAAAGTACAAAAGGTATAGTAACAGTGTTGCATTTTTGAGGTCAACATACCTGGTACAGTACTGCTCCAAATTTGAAACTGCACGTGCACTATATGTGCAGTAAATTACGTATGTGGAAAGGTGGTAGAAGCGCAATAATATGCAATTTTTGAGGCAGAAGTACAAGTACAGTATTATACCGTATTTTTGCTACAATAGCGTCACTAATGAGCACATAGGCTTAGTGACTGCGAAGCAGCAATAAGGCTTCATGAATTTCAGCGCGTTCGTTGAACCAGTGTCGTGAACGACTTTTGGATCAATTTTCTCCCTAAACAGCTTCATTTTTCGACCTCTCGCCAATAATGGCCATCTCGAGAGTCAATTCAAGAACCGGTTTTTAGTCGAGCTCTAGAGATGAAAACGGAATGACTCTCTTGCTCTTAGCGAATTGCAACTAATTTCAAAGGAGATATTCAAGCTTCCATGCATGGACGCTTAAATTTCTGTCTTTTCAGATCGTATATGCAATGAGTGAATGGCTACTCTAGCACTGTAGAATAGCAAAGGATTTCAATAACAATCGGCTATGTAATACGCAATCGTGGTTTATTATATTGAAAATGTCCATACCCCGTTTATTCAGCCGTTTTTGATAGCAAGTGCAGCTGACACAAATATCTTAGAGGATGACGCCTCACCGCAACTGCCCTTGGTCGTAATTGCTCGTAACGTATTATCCCTAGTGCAGCCTCGCAGCACAAATGTTCCATGGCACACCGAGTATAAACAGCCAGCCCACTTGACACTTCGTTTTCGAGAGATTTCGAGTGATTTTCCCGCCTAGCTTTGGAGCACGGACAGCTTGTCTGACAATGGGTTTGAGTTTGAGTGATGCAGTATGTCAGCCTTTTTCTTCTAGGTTACCGGAAATGAAGGTAATATCCTTTAGCCTGCTAAGTGTAAATTCACAGCCCAATACTACAGCCTAACATATTCTAGTTCTACCTGAAATACAAGTAACACGTTCGCTTGATATGTTTTGTCAACAACGGTCTGTTCTTTGGCTTCGTATAATCTTAAGTTGATTGCGCTTATTTGGCCTACTAGGAGAGGCTTACAGTAATTGTTCAGCCATTTACCTTCGAAAGATATCGCTTTGAAAAGCGTTAAGCCAACTTTCTCAGTTGTGAAGGAATAGCTTCTCTTAAAAGATCTTCATTTGTCTCTTTGGCTGGATAACCACATTATTGCTGGACGCCTGTGTGAGTGCAGCGCTGACCGGCGGCCCTTTGTATTGAAAGATTGAAGCGAACTCAAGCATAATTTTGAAACCGTCAAGTATACAAATTTAGCTGGAATTTGCGAAGAAAAAGATGATCTAGTTGCGGAACTAAAGTGCGATGGCGATCATTCTGGATAATGTGCATCGATGGCTGAACAATTTTCAAGTGTGACGTTTAGAAATTTTTTGAAGACGGCCGCATTTCAAGTTTAGTGGTTCGGTCGAAAGCGCCTAGGTGGTTTATGCGTGCACCTATGCTTGTTCTCTGATCTGGTCTGCCGGAGTTAGTTATCAATATTCTGATAGATCACCTTCTTTGCACTTCTCTATTCGTAGAAATCTTCGGAATGAGTCAAAGTCTCGGAATCAGTGAGCGTCTAAATTTCGACAACTTTCGACTTCGCACCTTGCGATCGTCTCCTATTATTTATTTATGCTTCCCCTTACTGCTTAAATGACTTCAGTTAATCTGATGTCTTGGAAGACAATGTTTTGATGACTGACCGGTCCTGTCTTCGTGGGCATACAAATCGTTTTGGTTTTGCTATGCCTGGGAGTGAAGGCACTGTCAAGCTGGGAGGAGGGTACGACCGGGATTGGGGACCGACTATCCTGATGTACGGGTAGCGAATAGCGTTCGAATAGGTCTTTTATTAGAGAGGGGATCAGACCACATATGCAATTCGGACCGAGACTCTTCCAGATGATTAGATAACCTGAGGCTATAGAACAGCAAATATGGAAGCAGATCATTGACATTGTGCAGTCAATATACATTGAACACTACAATGATAAGTTGTCACTGGTTGTGGTATTTGATCACGTTAGTTCTTTTGGGTTGGCCATACCCAATAGGTGGTTTTCTTGAGTGAATCGTAAATTCTGTCGTCTTATGGCATCAGTGATGCTCAAACTCCGTAACTTCTTACTTATAGCAGCCATTGCAACTTCCAAGAGGCGTGAACGAATCCAATTTCTGAAAGTGCGCAGAAGATTTTCTTAACGTTTTGCATGATCGTTATATTGCATGAGTAAGAATCACCAGGCGCTCTGATATTTCAAAAATTTTTATTCCATCAACAGGTGAAATTCTGGCGAATTTGAAGCTATAGTTCTCGACCTGCAGAAGTATCACTCCTAGGAAAATATCGACGAAACCTTGCAGTTGTTATATTCGTTATGGGAAATTTAGCGTTTAGCGTTGATGAGGCAATCAGTCAAATAATGAGCGTAATTCAATATTGTTCACTTGCTCGAGTAGATCGACGTCGAAGCTGCGCAAATATATTGGAAAATGACTATACCAAAAAACATAGTGACAGTCACTTTTTTTTCGCATAACTCACGTAATGCATTCAAATACTGAATGGGTTTTGAGCTGCAAAATCATCCACCTCATATCCCCACCCCTCCCCCTCCCCACTCCAGATATTTTTTGCATCAGTTGCTATGCGTTTCTCATTTCCTTGCAGTGTTGTATCTTCCAATTTGTGGTGAAAATCACTTCCAATTCGTGGTGAAAGAAAACTCCTTACTTCGGTGGATAGCTTCGCGACATTTCGCACGATGTCGTTCCATAACGTTCTCTCTTCAGGTGCTCTTCACCATGTTTGCCCAACTCTTTTGATAGTCTTCCGATCTGCGGCGTGGTCTCCCACCGGGTTGTTCGCGACCTCTTTGATACCAGTTTAATATTCTGGTGCTCCATCTATTGTCCATTATGCGTGGAAAATGACCGATCCATGGTAGCTTATTTGTGCGATATTCAATACCTAAGCCCACCCATAGATAGACTGATTATCTGTTGGAATTGGAGCCATAGTTTCATGCATCAATTTATGCAATCTTGTTTCGGAATGAATTAATGAGATTTTTATATATTATACGGTTTTGGTGATGCTGCCTTTTGTTTCTTCCTGCGACTACTTCAACAATTGGTTCCTTTGCAAGACAGCAAAGCGCTCTTCTGTGGACGAGTGTAAGTAAGTTTGAACGATATCACTTTTAATTTTCGTACCTCGATATTCTTTTACCACTTCGCCTTCCGGCTTTCGGCTTTTACCTTTCTTTGAAGCTTTGAATCTAATATCGTTCGGAAACGTGATTATGATGAATTGTTTTGAAGGGTTTATCACTGGTATTATGAGGAAATATGGGAGTCGGTAGCTCAATGGTAGAGCCTTCGCCTTAAGCGAACAGACCAGGATTCGATTCCCGGCTGATCTACCAGCGGATCGCCAGAAGGCTGATCACCAGGCGTTCCAAAAAGAGCTGGTCACAACAGTCATGTGTGGTTGTCAGCTGCATCGATAGGGGAATAGATGAAACTACAGCTGTCTTTTATCTTTGTATTATGAGAAAATAAGTTTTTTAATAAGCACATAAGTTGTCGTTCACATTCAATTGGTGACTACATTGACTGAATATGTATAAAAATTTCATATTCAGATTTTGATGCGAATCGGTAAGATCTTTTTGAAAGCGCCTCACGACTTCGAGATGGTTGTTCGTATTGGCAAAAGGTTTCGAAACGGACGGAGAGGTGGGAAATGCTTTGAAAAAAATGGCTAAAATTTTAAAAGAAGCAACATAAGTTAGCTTTTAGTCTAGTTGTAATAAACGCATAAGCTATTAGCTAAGCTTCTACGATCCTGTTGTGTTCAATCCGTCTTGCTTGTTCACTGAAAGGGGGCTGGAACGTCTCAGTGATGAGATTTAGGTAATCGGAAGTTTTGGTATACGATTTAATATGGTGTACGACCGACAACAGATACCATTCGTCGATGAATTTTCGCCCAACTATCAGAGGTAAACAAATCTTCTACAGTTGTCCGGTTGATGCGTCGAAAGTGCCCAGATATAGTGAAGCATTCGCCACTCGTATTGCATTCCCTTCTGTGGCGACTGCTATGGCAAATACAACGACACTGTTAAGTTTGCCTGCTTTTGTTTGTTATCAACTACATAATTCTGAACTAAGCATGAATAAATGACCATTAATAATCACAGTTCGTAAAAAAACATAATACCCATCTTCGTAAATTTTGAGTTTGCCAGTTTTCGAGTTCGAGTTCTTGCAAATATCAACCAAAAAGTTCTCCTTGCAACGAAGAAATAAAAAACGCTCGATCAAAAAATTCGATAGAAGTAGAGACTTTGAAAATCGGCTTAGTTTTTGCGAAGGTCAGCTTTTCTATGCTTATTCTCCATAGTGATAAGCGATACCCTTCCGTGGGACGGAATACCAGTGAGATTTTTGGGAATGGAATATCACCTGTATTCATTTGTCTCAACTACTGACCACTTATTCGGATATTCCTACAGTACGTAATTAGTTATCGTTTGTTTGACTAATGAAAAAAGCGTGACGAGCATGAAACACTGTTTATTTAAGTGGAGCAAACTTTTTTATTTTGAAACTATTTACATCTCTCGAAAGTCAACTTGAGACGATTTCAATACTTTTTCATGTTTCTGCGGTTTTCTTGTCAAAAGATTTATATAGGGATTATGCATTATGGAATGAAAACCGCGAAAATGAGTTGATGTGGCGGCTTTGTCATAATCTTCTTGAGGTTGCGCATTAGGTGAACTATGGCATAAATAATATGCCCACCTCTTTTATTTCAACTCAGTTAGGCGCTTTAACTTTTGATTGTACTAATAGTTTCAGGTGTATATGCGGAATATCAGTTCGATGCCACGATCTGAATAAGGAGTATTTATGTACTTAAGCGCATAAATACTATATAATAGTGAAGGCGACAAAAATGTAACAAAATTTCCTATAGAATTTGCCGGATTTTATTTTATTTTTTATTTTTTTGAAAGTATAACAAATGACGGCTCAATGCGACTCCACTACACCTTCCTCTCCTCTTCATCGATATCCAAATGTTCGTTGAATGCTGCGGTTAATTCAAACGTTATTCGCACTTTTAGACGAAAAACTCCTAAAAAGGCATTTTCCAAATATGGTTATGGTTCGCACCTGTACAGTTCGTTGGTTGAATAATACCGTAGTGCTTTTATTCATTGTGAATGAGTTGTTTTTCTTTCACATTTGTTCCATATATTTTGCTGGAGTAAAGCAACCGGCAAGGTAGCTGCGCTTTTCTGATCATTCTTTCTTTAACACCATCTATAAAAGATTGGAGTTGCACCAGCAAGTATCGATGAGAGCCTTTTGAATCGATTAACAAGTGACGACGATGTTATAAATTAGAAGATATTTTCAGAAGTATATTTATAAACGTCTATGAACTGATATGCATTTACGATAATGATGCAAAAGATCATGGATGATATTGGAAATCACTTTTTATGCACGTTTTAAAGTCCTAAGCGATCTAAATTATGGTCTTGTTCTTCTGCCTAGAAATTTCCTACCTAGTAATTGACATTTTCAGAGAGAATGTTTCGGATACGTTGCTCATCTCCCAATGGAGCGTGCTGCAGCGTTACTTTTCCGAGTCTCCACCAAGAGTCAGCTTTGGATTCCCCTTTGCGCTATTGAATCGAACTTGTTCTTTGTGTTCTGTGTACTGCGCATTGCGCATGCTATTCTAAAAGGAGCAATGAGTCAAGAATGAGCAACTTTGTTGGTTTCTCAGCAGTATTTGGCATAGTCTACTGTATAATTGTCTGCTTTTTTATGGCAAGGTGGAAATTTTAGTGAAACATAAAAAGTAATTGCATAAGATAACCTTTATGTGTAGGAGAGAATGAAGTATTGTTTGTAAAGAATAGCATCTGTAAGCACAAATTTCTCATTTCATGCATGATGTTTTGCATATTTCATCCGCAGAAATGATTTATATGCAAGCACAGAATGGTTCGATTATGAGTTTTATTCGAGACCTTTACAGACATATGGTAAAAATGAGGGACGACATAGGACAGCGGTCGAGAGACGAATTTTTGGGTATGGAAGCTGCATTCGAAGCGCCTATGTGTCCCAGTTTTTTTTAATTCGTCAACGTGAGGGATATCATAAAAATTCGGCTTTTTTGGAAAGGATATTTGCAATGTGGAGATATTGAGTTAACTGATATCGACTAATGAAAATAATTTTTTCTTATTCGCTATATTTATTCCTTATTCTTCAAATATTTCTTATTCGCTAACATCTCTTTCTTGCTTCTTCCTTACCTGCTAGCAAGAAAACTTTTTGCACATTTTACACGCTCATATTTCTGACATTAAATTAAGACGTCTCAAGTAACTTAAATGCGAGTATTTTCTCAGGTAGAAACAACTCTCAACGAATGCAGGCAATGGTTTTTTGCGTTCTCTGTGGGCAAATAATTGTAGGAGTGTAGTATTGTGTACATTCATGCAGTAGTTCCAGTCCGAAGTCTTTACGTTCAGTTATATTCGAGCCCTTGGATGAATGCATGTCTTGCCGAACTTCTCAAGTCCTCATGAACTCAACTCCTTTTCCGTTCACTATCACCGTTTCCACGGCTACCTGTTGTCGAGCTTGCAAAAAA
>JAARMF010000788.1:41165-64991 GCA_022844705.1 Toxascaris leonina | reverse complement strand
TATATTTACATATATAAACGAATGCAGTTATTCTACTGAGCTGAACTGGCAACAAAATGAGCTGCAGAGAATATGAGTTTGCATACAGTATTCAAATTATGTGGTTATTGAATGAGTTGATGACCCATACGAATGTTAACCAAGTATTCAAGTTCGATTGTCTAACAAGTGACATTGCGTTTAATTGCCATTTGTAAACGGATTTGGCACACTCGATGATAAGCACCGTTTATGGTTATATTTGAGCACTTTAATCACCTGCTTCCTCTTCTGCTACTCCACTATTTACTCATTAATGCAAATGAACAATAAATCGTATTCAATCGAGGTCCCTTCAAACCATTCCGCAATCACCATCTCATTTTATTTATATCCATTTATGAGTGCATTATAGTTTTTCCCATCATCTATTTTTGACGTATGTGTATTGCATCATTGCATCCAAATGTTTTCTACTCTTTCAGACATATCTTTGCTACTTTCATTCCGACGTTTATTCCGAACTTTTGTGTAACATTACGTTGTCATTCAAACGGTTCTTTTGATATATACACAAATATTTCATAGTTTCAAATGTGTTTCTTATATACACCGACTGAGCATTGCGCTGCCGACTGCTATGACTTTTTGCGTAATAATGCTAATATATGATATATTTGCCTCTTCCTTTCTTTCCTTACCCCTCCACAGTGCTTCTTATATCAGACTAGGTGCGCAAACTGAATTCAGCACAATGCTTAAGTCGGATACTGCATGAACCTAAATTTAGATAAATCAGACGAATTTTTGTCAGCACTCAGCAATTTCTAGGCGTCTTCCATTCGCATTCGTAGCTTCGAAAAGATTTTAAACATTGCAATGATTTTGTTGGCCTCAAAAAACTATCTTAACTAAAGTAGCAGTCATTTATCTATTCATCGGTCAATTCAGCCATGTGCGCTGCTTTCGATCATCGCNTCAATAGCCATTCAGCTCCGACAACTCTCCTGAAGCATTGATGAATGAAAAAAAGTGCGTTTTGCACCAATCAATCTTTATGATCCATCCATGCATCAATTAAATTTCTGAATTTTGGATATGAGCCAAGAATTCCAATGCATAGGCCTTTGGAAGTAATATTGCCTTATAAAACTCGAGTCATTTAATTATATCGTTTGAATTCATATCAAATTCCACCACCATTGCTCTAAACGGTTTTAAACGTTGTGATATGCAGGTGTGTGTCGCATTACTGAAATAGTGGGGGAATCGCTCGAATCGTATTCCTCACTTAAAGTTTTAGTAGTTATCGTGATCGAGTACGCCTTCTGTGTTGTCTTCCACCTCTTCTCTTTTTCTTCCTACCCTCTTCCCATCCTTCACCTTCTTGGAGAGGCGACGGGCGCAGAGGTACCACCTTCACGTTGCGAAGCAATTAAAATGGGGATGTTGCGACACGTGAAAATTCTTACTCTTCAGGCTGATTTGAAATTGTTGTTTACAGTAAAAAAAAGAACGTTGCAGTGTACACGCAAGGTAGAAATCGGCGGATGTGCTTCAAAAAGAGAGTGGGACGTGAACGTGAAAGGTGACGTGAGGTGGAGATGAATGGACCGTGACGTCGGCTAATATGACGGCACGTCTCGTTACGCTTATACTTTATCTGCTAGTGACCGGTGCTGTTGCACAGGTCCCACGACTCTGCCCGGCGTCATGCTATTGCGAGACTGCCGACAAGGTAATCTTCCATACGCTGTGCTCTTAGAAGCAGCCAAATGTACGAGTAGGCAAAATAGATGGATTTCCAGTGATGTTTCTAATCGATGCGCTATTATTATTTTTCAAGGCATCTCTAAAGCGTATCAAGGGGCCTCCTGCGATTCACTCAATCTGGCTACTTCATACCAGAAGTAGCCAGATGAAGTCGAATGACAGGCATCCCTCTTTGTTTGTCCACTGCCTCAGAGAATCCTCACCGACTTTCCAAACGAAAAAAAAGAATCATTTTTTAGTGCATCGAAGGCTCCATTATCCTCCAGCACTGCCTTCTAATAATATGCTAATTAGCACAGAGGGTACTGAAGACAAGTGTGATAGTATAGTATGCGATCGGCTAAGGCGGGCCGCGCAAAGACGTTCTTGCAAATCGACAGCTGTGCCCTCGGGCAACACTAAGTGGATGTCTCTTCGTATGCATCCGTATTGACGCGTTATAAAAACTTCACACGACCTCGTCGATTCCAACACGTAATTAATGTGCCACAATTAAGTCACGCGTTCGGCACTATTGGCATTACTGAACGAGCAGACACATTTTGGGGGTGTGAACACAATCTCCCCTATCATTCTACCTTTACCGTCCGATCTCTCCGGCTTATTTTACTCCATCCATTTGCCGATATATTTTGTCCTCTTTCAGTGTTCTTTTTATATTTCAAAATCACAGATAAGCTGCGAACGAGCCGAATTCGAGACTGTGCCTACTAACTGGCCGACGTCCATCCGTGTTTTGATCATAAAGAGCTGCTCTCTACTCCGCATCCAAAAGCACGCTTTCAAAAGGTTAATGAATCGTTACAAAATTTTACTTCTTTTAGCAGTATTTCCCACTCTATTCTGAGCTTCATAATTGTGGAAGTGAAGATTGATTGTTGAAAAGTCAGCTTAAGCGAAATGGCGTCAATATTAATTTCAGTCTTAACTATAATCTCCCAAATGACGCTTTTCATCTCTGATAGCTTTTTTCCTCCATGTTGTCTAATTGCAACCGCTTCTCTATTTTGAAATTGCGCAAATTTGCTTCTCATCAAAGGGCTCTCAAGCGACTAGTCTTATACGCTATACGGTCGATGCAAACGGATAATCGGCAGTTTCGAATTTCACGGATATTCGATGCTTTTCATCCAATGCTGTCTGCTTATTCCAAACAACTAATCATCGTAGTAGGGTTGCTCGATCCTCATCAGCACAAGTTCGAGGGCGCAAACTCAGCGAAAATTGATAGTCGTTACTAGAGTCACTTTTCCTCCAGTTTTCGCAACTTTTCCTTTTCCAAATTAAAGTTTTTACTAAAACAAAAGAAAGTCTCGCAGTTTCGAGTGACTCTGAAACCATTTTAATCCTTCAGTGTGTGAAACCATTTTAATCCTGACAAGCACATTTCAGTTCAACACTTTACAGAATGCGGTGGTAACACTGCAGCCATAGCTGATAAACGACACCCCCTAGTGCAACGGATAGTATCCTTTTTTGGCACAACATTTGATATCCATAATTTGGTTCCTGGATAGTATCAAAGTTGACTAATGCGACGATCCTGATTACAATTTCGCTTAGCATAAATTCTGTTTCCACTCCTGTTTGGATATTCGTTATGGACTGATGAAGCCATTCATCGGAAAAACCGTGTATATTACATAAAATAAAACGTCGGGTTTTAAACTGGTGTTTTTTTACAAGCAGGTTGCTGAGGATATGTCTCATCAATCCCAGAAAATATCCCAATGTTCTTTTAGCGTCGTTTTCTCATCATATGTTTGCTGGCTTTTCTTGTTGGATCGCTGATATGTTCTCTTTAGCAGAAAAGCTTTCCTGCGATCAAGTTATTAACTATTATTGGCGCAAAACGCTTGTGTGGAAAACTTTTCTTTTAGATATGCAAAACTCGAAGAACTCATTATTGAAGGTTGCGAGCATTTACGCTCTCTGGAGAAATACGCCTTCAGAGGTCTTAATCATCTCAGGTTTGTTGAGAGTTAAACAATATTCACTTAAACGACACCATAGAAGCAATCGACAACTGATGCAGAATACGAGCAAAATTCCATTGCATTTAGTTTATATCATCGTTGGATTGCAGCAAATAAAGGCTTGATGGAATTAACACATTTACACACTTAGCCGAGTTCATTAATAAGACTGAGAGCCCTTTGCCTGCATTTCAACTGAGGAGAATATTTTGTATTACAACAATTGTTTTATTTCTTGTCTAAAATAGAGAAGTGTGTTTTTAGCTGAAGAAAAATGTTTTATGGATTTTATGAATCCCTCAAATTTCAACAATTGCATTTCATAAAAAGTCACATTTCGGATTTCATTCCAGTTTGCTTTGTTACGACAATATGCGCGGTTTACGTTGATTAGATCGACATTAAAAACTTATTGCTTTCTGTTACGTCTGATTTTTGCACAAGATCTGATATTAATTTCACGTTTCAGCACAAAATATGGCTCTCATAGGAAATTTAGCAATGCCGCAATTTGTTATCATAGCGACCCAATCGTTACTTCAAAAATATTCGAAACTTTGTGTTCTATGAATGATTTCTATACTTTTCTTGCAAAAATATATTCGCACATCGTCATTGTTGCGGCATCATAGCCATGTCCATTTATGTCTTTTTTTGGTGTAGGATAGTGAAAGGCTGAATATTATTGACATTAGAATTGCTGACTTACTGTGGAATCGCAGTCGTCTTCAAGAATCTTTGAATGCATGCATGAGGTTCGAACGAGATTACGGGCATTTAGCGATACTTTCGAGATTTCAAGTACATTCAACGGCACCTTTTGCAACTAACGATTTTTTGTAGAGGTGTTGTGGATGGGGCAGATTACTGATTGTGTATGTTCCATAATTGGTTGCTACTTTACGAAGTGATATGAAAATGTGCACCATGTCAGCCTTCTGTTGCCGCTTACGCTGACTGTGGAGGTGCTAACTTTTCATCTGAAGGGGTTTATGGATCATAACACAGAGTGTGTTGCTGAACAGGAAGAAATCGTTAAGCATGTTGCTTAATAGTTTAATGATATTTATTTATCCACATTTTTCGTCCTCTCCTTAAAAAATGCTCAGCGGTGTTGCTGTTTAAAAAAGAGTGTGGTACTGAAATTGTCCATAAAATTTAGGTTGCTAAGGTTAGCGAGCAATGGAAATTTAACAGAAGTTGCCAAGAATGCGTTCTCGCTGATCTCCAATACGCACGGTCTGCGAATTCAGCTCGACAATAACGCGTTTAGGATTATTCGTCCAGGCATATTCAGGTGCACATACCACTCGTGCTAAGTCTATATTCTTTAACCGACAGGGTTTTAAATATTGAAAAACTTGAAGCTGGTTCAGACGAGTTTAATCCTTGCTTTTTATGACAATTGACATCACAAGTAATCAATTTTTAATCATTTGTTGAAAAGTTGATTACATTAAGTACGATAGATATATTCGCAGTTTCGATGTTCATTCGAATTCCAGTTGCTGACAAGGAAATGCAAAATCTTTTTGAGTGAGGGAAGAAAGAAATTGTTTGAAAATCAAAGTGATCTATAAGGTATATTAAAACAAGGATGAAATGAAGTAGGAAGGGATCTCGAATGGAGTTTTACTGCCGAGTTTAATTCTGCTCATAACGATTTGCCGTCTTGTGCTCAATTCGCTGAGTGAAAGCCTAGTTTATCTCTTCACTAGGATATGCTTAATTTTGTGTTTAGAGGGGAGTGCTGAGAGGGAACGTTGAGCAATTAAACTGCAAATATTTACTTTACATTGCTTTTCGTTAGGTGGTGGTATATGGCATGATCGACTTGATATACCCTCACCGAGTCTATATTTTAAGAATATGAACTGAATTAATTTCAGGCAATCGAATCACCTGCGGGAATTGTCCATAAAAGGGGAAAATTTGCGTATTGAAGCGAATGCGTTCACAAGCTTGACTCGCATCGATTTCTTCAATTTAATTGGCGTTGCACATATTGAACCGCTTGCCTTTGAGAATGTTTCTCGTGTTCATAGGTAAAATCTTTGTTTTCTTCATTCAGTTGGCTGAATAATTTCCGCAATATTTTTTACACAAAAAGCAACGTCCTCAAAATTAAACGAATTTTTCTTTCGAAATATATCAGCGAATCTATTCAAGTAAAATATTTACAAATCAATCTATATAAAGCAAATAATTACGAAATTAATGACAGCAATAATTTTAATAGACTGCAAATATTTTTGCAACTGCACACAATTTTTGAAAAGTCTTTTTTCGATGATGAGTAATATTCATCGATTTCCGTTGATCATTTCATCTTTGGTTGACCAAGATCGATCTCTGAACATGATACATTGTTGATCGAAGCTTCTCTATCATTTTTATTCATCTAGTTGTTTTGGGAATACATTCTGTGCAATACTTCAAACAAAAAAAATCTCGAATTATAAAAGTTTATTACAAGAAGTATTTATGGAAAATGAGATTACATCGTGACCAATTATTTGCCTTCTTCACCTATTAGAATTTGCAGAAATCCGTATGAGGGAAATTGCCATCCCAGCTATTAGTATTGTAAGTTGGCAACAAAAAATAAAGCATTCACGGTGATGCATTATGAATCTGTTGCTGTAGATTCGCAAGAATAAATTCTTTTTTTCCACTCGGCGATGCCAATATAGGCAAGATACGATACAATCGTGCACAGAGTGCCACCAACTTTTTTCAGTTGCCTTCGAATCTGAAATGCCAGCAGCATTGATGAATCCACACATATATTCATGAAGAAAGTCTTTTCACAGGGCAAGTAAAACTCGCTAGCATTCGTAACTCCTCAGTTGGAACTGTAAAGCGCGCGGACTTGCATTTGCAAATACGTACCCACAGACATGACCGAACCAAAATTTGCCCATCTATGGTACATTGGGTAAAGACCATATGTTGGAGACTATACCATTTTCAGTACAAAGATTCTTTCATCTCTTCCTTAAATCAGCTTATGAGCTCATAAGGGCTCTGAGGCTTATAGTCACCGAGTACGACTTACTGAAAAAATTCCAAATTGTTTAGAACAAAATGGACAAATATTCAGGAAATTAAAAAAGACTAATAATTTTGATGCCAACTCTGAGTGAACACCACGTATGAAGGAAGTGGCAAAAAAGACTGAGAATCGTTCTCGCATCCGTCCCAGGTCTCACCTCCCATCACTTGAAGTATTAGTTAGAAAAGGAAACAGTTAGCCCTAGAGGTTCAATTCGAAGGAAGCATTTGCAGCAAAGTTGTATTTAGAAGTGACATTGCCATTACCCTCTATGGCGTATTTTACGAAGTTTAAAGCACGGTTTTAACTGCCTTTTAAACTCTTCCAGATTCGAAATAAGTGGCTCAATTCTCTCGTTGAGTGAGGGTGTCCTGTCCTCGATGTCGCATGTCAAAGAGGTAATGATTCTGCAGAAATCCGCATTTTCGCTTAATATCACTGACATAAGAAGCGACAGGCCGAACATGCTGCGCAAAGAGGATCTTCATTTAGAAGAAGGGGTGAAGAGACCGGACGGCATGGAAGGCCAGCGAGTGGTGCGACAGAGGAATGCTGCTTTGTAACACAAAGCAGAGAAGCTTTCTGCAGGCGAGATTTGATTGTGAAGGAATTTCGCAGAGGGAGAGAAAAAGATGAATGACGATTCACGGAAAACGGGATGAAGCTGTCATGGAGTAATGTGCCTAGATGGGAAACAGCCAAAAAATAGTCAGGGAGTCGTTCTGTCAGGAAGTTCTCGCGGCGTAGTTGTTGGGATTCTTCTCAAAACCTTATTATAGAGATTCCCAATAAAAATTCTTTTGAGGAACACCGAATTTTGAGCTTCAGCTGCAAGTGAGGAACTCGATCTTCTTCTGGGTTTTGGAGCATTCGGAGCGGATTTTGAGAGACATTGAAGTTATAGGATTTAAATCGGCTTGTATTCGCTCCGGCGACCTTGACTTCCGGGGTACCATTTTCTATGTTTCGGATTCCAAACCCGTTTTAAACAAGATATCCATAACTTTCTTGAATAACTGTATGGCAAGAATTTCAGATTGGTGAAAAATTGAAGCGAAAGCCATTTGAATGTTTAACGCACTTTTAGGAGATGATAGGTGGGAAGAGAATGGAGTGAAGAAGTTGAAGAATTAATTGGCCTAGTGAGCAGCAGCAGAAGCGAAATTTTGGCAACAGTGCAAAGAGCGGAAAGTTGATATTCTCTTTCGATGCACAGTTGTCCACTAATCGCGGTAGTGAATGAAGACGAAACTAGCGCAAAACTCATTCTTGTTTGTCGACAATGGCAGAGTGCTTTATGAGTGACGAATACGACTACCATTCCTGAAATCATCCGTTGTCATTCGCCTTCCCTCTTTCATTCTTTTCCCTCTTTATTTATACCATTGCTACCAATTCATCGCTCTATCTATGTCATCATCGCCCTTCCGATTTTTAAGGAAACGCCATATACTTTGAGGTGATACATATGTCTTCATCAAATACTCAAAAGTGATTTCTGTGATAAATCGAGTGATAAATCCTCATAATCGAGAAATGGTTTTGAAAAATGTTGTCAATCGAAATTTTGCGCAACGTGCAGAATTGTGAGAATATATGAGTATCTTCATATAGACAGGTCTTTTACCCTTGTTACTCTAAATATCCATAAAAACACTAAATGTATTTCGTGCTTGTTGAGGCGGACTTGCAAATAATTCACATCAAGGGAGATCTGTTTTTGTTTATTTCCTTGCTTAACTGACCACGTAACATATCAGTCATCGATGATTATATCGACTTTGTGTGCTTGATGGATATAGGATGAAATTCAATGAGTGTAACTCAAACGTATCGAGGAACGTCTTCAACGACAAAGACGTGTCGTGTCGTTATGAGCGTTTTGATTGACGTGCAACGTGTAGCTCGTCTGCTTACGAGATGAGATGATAGCATTCAACGAAAACTGTGTCTGCGTGGCACGCAGACACTATGGACCTCCAAACTGATTTTGAAAAAGGCTTCCAAAAGATATACCGTATGGTTCGGAATAAATGCTCAAGGAGATATGATCTTGAAGACTCTTATTGCTGTATGGGTTTATCCTTTCGGAAAAATTCGGAGGTAATTATTGGAATTATTATGTTGGTTATAAACCTTCCTTCAAAGTTTCACTTTCTCAATCTCTTTTAGTTACTCAGAAAACAGCAGTAAGAACCAGAGAAGAGTTCGTTCTTACCGCTTTGGGCAACTGTAAGTTTTGTGTCGTGGAGAGCATATTTGGGGTTCTGCATTATTTCGACGCATATTAATCGGGCGAGGCGACGTTGAACAAATCTGCAAACACATATATTGCCTTAGGCATCAAATTAAGCTGTCGCAAAAAGTAGCCCTTCCGATGCCGTACAGTAGACAGTTCGAATATTTTGGCAATGCCTAATTTCACTTTCTGGCAGCCATCCAAAACTTAAAGAAAAGTGTTCCAGCTTCCGACGGAAAACTTTTTAATCCGGTGATTACCTAAGCGAATCAGTGAAATCGGCAAAAACCATTGCCCTACTCCTCAGAACCAACATTTCGTGACCGTATTTGGTAGAAAACTTCAGCGGTGATCGGCGAACTTTCATAGCCTAGACCGATTAAGAGGAACAATCAAAAGATATTCTAAAAGGGCTTTAGTTGACACCAAAATGTTTATTTGCATGGAGTGAGCGGGAAGAGCAATTTTTTATGCCTGTAATATTTACGAGAAAGTTTTTTATCGTTCAAGTCTTTCATTTATAGTCACTTAATTATTGATGTATGGCATGAATAAATTGCTCATCGGATATTTTGGATAGGCGACCGCAATCATCTAATGCAAATTTTAGTTAATATTCGACGTCTTACGCATATGCAATCTCATTTTTATTCGTTCCTTTTCATCGTTACACTATAAATTCCACTCATTTACCTCTCTATAAGTTTCTTTCTTTGAGTTTAAGGCAGCTGTACAATGAATTATGCGACGAAATTATATCTCGAGTATCAATTAAGAAATATTCCAAGTAATTAATCATGCGTGTTGCATTAAATTTTCAACCCCAATTATTAGGTGAATCCAATATATCTTGAAAAGCAATCTACATCCAAAGGTACAACATATACTAAGGTGCATACTTCACTTACGGGCGGAATATTTTGAGGGGTTTTTAATGAGTATCAAATCTGTTTGTTGTTCAGATCCACATAAGTGACAGCCAGATCGAGGCGATCGAAACGAATGCATTTGGTGGTCTCTTCACGATCGGTCGCCTTCAACTGAGAGGCAATTCCATCCAAAACTTCTCGGCACATGCGTTCTCTTCGATTGTAAACATTGGCGAAATCATCATCGAGGACAACTTCATTGCGTATTTGGACACCGAAGCACTGCTAAGTTCGGCGTGGAGGACCAAATTCCGAGATAATACTCTCCGATGTAGCTGTGATATCGTATGGATTCAGCACATCAAGGTGATTCATCTCTTGCCGTACTCATGAAATCTACCATAACGAATCTATCGTTTGATATGGGAATTAATTGAGTTAGCAACTGGCGGAATGAGGGAGGGTGCTGAAAGAAGAAGAGGGAGTGGTGAAAAGGAGGGATCGGCTAGGTCGAGGGCTCCAACTCTCTCGATGCGAGCCAATAGCAATTGTTAATGCAGCTTAATATGTTAAACTATTTCGCCAATCCCATTCTAGTCAGGATAATCGCCTGTTCAACCATCCTTAGGAACAGAAGAATCTCCCCACATTCACAGTACTATACTGATTTCACGACCCCTCTATATAACAGAACAGTCTCATTAATTCCGATTCATTCGTTCAGCGACATTGATTCCAATCCATTTCTGTCTTTCCATTACTGCCTATGTACGATCATTTCATTAATGCAGTGCATCGAAGACTTTATATGCAAAAGATGGCGTATACGATACAAGTGGGAATGAGCTTTGGCTGAAGGGAACTAACAGGGTCTAGCAGTTCATTCAATAATTTCTGAACTCAATCATCACTGAAGCACCTGAAAGCAATTTGAGACAGCCATCGTCTCATAGCAACGTATTTGCTGCTCAACGAATGTTATTTTAAATTTGCAATAAATTGCCTCAGGTTGATGAGCGCTTGCAAGCGTTGCAAAACATCATCGATGCTAATCACTATGGTGGTGGAGAGCATTGGTAAAGATAATTGAACGATTTTCTTGGAGTATTTGAAGGCGTTTGAAAGTGTTTGCACGCGCTGTGAATGTCTTCAACTTCCTTTATATTCAATGAACAATGAAACTTTCCTTTGAATATATGTTTCCCAAAAATTGCAGAAAACTCTTCAGAGTTCTGTTCAGTATTCGCTGGATGGACTTTATTTTGATCAATTATTTTGTCGCACTAAGAAACATCGGAGCAATTTTGCATTGCTGTGGTAGTTGCATGCTTCATTTGAATGAAATGTTCTATTCAGTGATTAGAATGAATCCTGGGCAGAATGTTCTGAGAAATATTCGACAGTGATAATTATAGTGCGACGCTTTTAAACATGAGCAGATAAAGTGATAAATTTTCCCTATTCGCCTTAAATGCATCCGACAGTGTACAGTGTGGACACAATTGGGAGTTTCATTGTCCTTTCCACGTGCTGGATTTCGATGCAACTCTGCAAGCTCTACTTCGTGTTGGAGGGCCTTCTCGGTCACCCTCATGCCTTGTCAGATTTATGCAACTTTTCCCTTCTTTGCATAATGAGGCACAGATATGAGCGAAACCAACTAGTGCTGAGAGTTTCTCAAAATGGCTCTACGCCTTGCTGCCTCATTTTCATTATCGTGCGAAACTGCTTATGTGCGTGACGCATAAATGACGTATAAGATGAATTCCACAGCGATGCATCTTGAATTTCCAAATGCTATAGAACATCGACATTACAGGATACACTTCTATTGAAGCGTAATTTCTGTGGGCCTGAGGAGTACTACGTGTCTCTAATGAACTATAAGCCGGCAGTGTGCGTGCCGCAACAAGGTGGTCTTTCGAGTATCGCATTCGCAACGGTGCCCGATTCGTTGTTGTTATGTGTTCCTTTATTATTTGTCCTTTTTTGCTGAATTGCCGTGAAATTAAGTTTGCTGGATCTTGGAAACATTGTTAAGTAATATTTGAGTTCAGGTAGAGTCTTAAAAGATCGGAAAATCATGTAGTTGTGAGTTACTGTGAAATACTTTAGAAGCTAACAGAAATAAGCTGGTGAAAGTGTGCCACCGAACGGAAGAGGGTTTTCGGGAGGAAGAGTGAACATGTAAGCATCTCTATCAGTCATCACCAGATGTGGCTTTCTGGGAACACCTGAATGCAAGTAATATGAGTGAACACCCACGAGAATATTCTCCTCCAAAGTTTCCCTGGTATTGCTTGTGCTGGAGTTATAGCAGCTTTTTACATCGTTCCAGCATCTGTCCAGCTGCAGGAAATTCAGCTGTTATGAATGAATATTCCTGGCGCTGACGTCTGTCACGATATGTAGATTAGCGAAACAAGATGACATGATTGCGCAGCGTCGGACAAAATTTATAGAACTATCTTTCGCTTTTGCCTCTCTATGTTTTCGACCTCACCTATGTAGGTGGTGCAATCCTGTAGCTCATATAGTAGTAGCTGATATGAGTGTATAGCTGTGCAGTGCTGATATTCGTGAACCTAAATGAAAGATGTCAGCTACATGACCATTTAGGTATAGAAGTCACCAAACTTTCTCATAAAGGATGAAAGTGTTTATTCTCTTTCAAATATGATTATAGTGCTGATATCGTATTACATTAAACAAAACTGCAAGGATAGCGAAACTCCCAAGATCTCAGAAGAGAGTTTATTTGAAATGGAAGTTTTATTGGAAGGGAGTTGTTCTCAAAAATTTGATGGCGAGAACAACAGTGAATGGGATTTAAATGCAGCGGTGCCCAAATCTTCCGCTTCCTTCCTGAGAGCGTGTATTATTCCTTCGGCAAAAACTTTTGGCATGAGGAGGGGGGAGAGTCATTACTCTGAGTATTGAGGTGGTCCAGCATTTGCCATATTTCCACTGACGTGTTGAACAAATCGCTTGGAAAAACTATCCATATACCCCCCCCCCCCCAAAAAAAAACAAGCTTTTATCCTGTATATTTAACCTGCCTTAGATAGATGTTATCAGGCTTAAAGCCGAGCTACAATAACAATGTTCATATTTCGTACAAATCGCAGTTACTGTTGATTCGTTCTATTAGATCGCAATTTGAGTGCGAATGTTTCGGTTGGTCGGCTAGAAGAACCGATCGCATATTGTTGTGAGTTTTAAAGTGCACAAAATTTAATGAATTTTCCACATGCACTTCCTCGAAGAAGCTTTATTATTCCGTCGAGCGAACATGTTCTTACATTTTGTTGATTTATTTCACTAGCTGTGGCCGTTCCACTGAATTCAAAAGCGAATTGAACATGTTCGATCGCTCGGATAGCATATGTTGGCTCCTGTTGTTGCTCTTACTGTTTTCGTTTCATGTTTTTTATTTTGGTCTCATAAGGCATCAGAGCAATTCTGCTGTAGTCTGAGCTGTGATTAGGAGGTGGAATAGGCACAGAGAGAGACAGAGATTTGATGCAGAAACAACCTTGAACATTCCGTTAGCTCATTTAATATTTGCATTCAAAAACTTGGCAAGTTGGCAGCGGGAATGCATTGTTTTTTTGCTATTAAAATTTTCTCTTCAGGGTTTCAACCGTAAGCATTTCTCATCCGTTGTTATCTCTTTCATGTTTTTGAAGAGAGACATTTTTTCGAGAATTCTTACCATTGTCGCATCTCCGCATTTTTCTCTGTTGTCGAGCCTCTCAAAAAATTCCCCATCCATAAATATTCAACTTAAACTTAAAAAGTTTCATCAATAGCCATGATTCAGCCTCAAAATTTTTGCAACTATATTAAAATCGATCAATAACAGATTTCCGCATCATATGTTCCACTTCTATTATGCTCATTGTTGCCAGAGAATTTATGGCAAACACCATGCTGCGGGCATTAATTGCACCATTATCGGAGTTCGGCGTAGCAAGAGTGATGCTCGCTGTGCAGTAGTCGCATCCCAACATCATCCCAGCAATAATTTGGTACAGTCGAAAAACGATGTTCCTATCCCCCACCCATCCAATACATTTGATGCATTCGAGCTTAGTGCGATCCTTTCTCGCATCGCTCTGAACTAATTATTTCTCGTTTTATATGTTTCTTACTATTAATAGGCCAACACTATTTCAATATAAGTGTAAATGCCATGTCTGGAAAAGGTGAAGCAACTAATTGGTTACGAAAAGTTCGACGTTGATTGCTGAAAATGGGGTAATGATTGGGAGTAGTTCGTGAAGCGTAAGTGCGGTTTAAAACTTTATGGCTTTATCGATGAATAAGCATTGATTACACGAACAATGCGGTAGTCGCTTTCTCGTTTATTGGGATTTTAACATAGGCTCAATTCACATGGTAGGCTAATGAAAATGTGTGCATCATGGATCGAAACCAGCGAAATTAGCTGCGGTTTTGCAGTTATAACTAATAACTTCGTAGTTTGGGAAGACAATTCATTGAAGGTATAGATCATAGATGCATCCCTTCCATCGCCTCGCAATACGGGAACGGTGAGGACGCGAGCGGATCTCCGTTAAAAGGGGCAGGCTGTCAAAAAATAATACAAGAAGTAGATTGAGGAGGAAAGCAGCAAAAGAATAGGAACCTAAAGGAAGATCACAAAAGTACGGCGAAATACTTTTGTAGGTATAAGAGGGATGGATATCAGCCGTTTCAGGCGTTATGTAATTCTGATTGCACATTTTACTTTTCCAGATTTTTCAGTGGAACAAGACCACACTCATCCGGTATGTGCTGTTAGTTCCAAAGAAATGCTTTGGAAATTTTGAGTAGCTGCTAAAGAAAACCAGATTTGAAATGGTTCTTTTTGCCATGAGCAAGGGGATTGCATTCTATGCGTTATGTTCATATATGTCTGCTGATGTCATTCTGAGGCCAACTATCGTTTTTATTCTCCTTTTGTGAAATGTGCGGGGAGAATGCTATGCATCACTATTAGTGATTCCAAGGTTTTTTCGGAAATCCATTGGATTGTTCCATAGAAGCACTCACAGTGTATGCGACACCTCTAACTTTTTTTCCCATTTCACCGCATCGTGCTCTAACAGCGAGCATCTTTTTTGTCTCTCCTTCACCATGTCATTTTTAGTGGAAAATGGTATAGTATAGAACAGAACGAGAAAAATGGGAACTGAATTTTCATTGGGTTATTGCTCGCCGATATGCTAAACCGTTGTTGTAATGAACGAAGTTCTGTTGTGTGTACTGCAGAATCCTCTTGCTGAGTTCTATGAAAATTGGATGGAAAACAAATGATCACTTTGGAATACATTAAGCGTTAAACACAACGGAAATAAACAATGTCGCATAGTGGAGTGACGTTTCTTTTGCTTTCGAACGATATTACTGTTGTTGCTATATGGCTCTGTTCATTCCATATAATTTTGCCAATGCACTCACATTATCTACTAAATGCTTGCAAATATTTGCATTACGATATAAAGCTTTAATATCGACTTTTTGAACTGATGACATCATCGAAGACGAATGACGCCATAATACGTCATCAAACAAGTTTGTTGAGAATTGCCTTTGTCCATTCGATTGCATTTGGACGATAAAAGATGGCTGACTGAGATACTGTTAGAAATGTGCGCTGACGAAGTACACACAACTAAGGATGAAAAGGCTGACGGGTATTTATGATTCGTTTCCATTTGGAAGCGCAAGAAAGAACGGAAAAGTAACGCTGAAAATGTTCTCCTTGTTTGCCGATGAAGCATAATTCCTTTCTATGAGCCCGATTACTTCACTTTATGTTGTCGAGATCGCTTGTTTCGGTTAAATGACGTCATTAACGCATCATTCTTTTGTTCCGCTGAATTTCTGTAAAATTTTGCCTAAGAAAGACTGGCAAGTTTTTCACTCGGTCATTGTTCGACTGAATCGAATAAATCCTAGAATGAAGCAAACTAGTGATCGTTGTTCTTTTTTTATTTGTATATCCTCAAGATGGAGATCGTCCATTTCTTTGCTTTCCCAAGCCTTGCCTACACCTTCATTCTCCAATGCTGTGGTGACGTTTGATAGCCACTGCAAATCTGAAATGATTAGAAAATAGTTTTAATAAGGGCTTCACAGCTTTCAATGCCTCAAAAGTGTGCGATAATTTGACAAAAGGCTGGAATAACGTTGGATGCACGTCAAACACATATGATGTCTGCTGTCTTGATGGAATTATCGACGATACGCGGTTACAATGCGATTGATACCTTCTGTGAGCTGTCTGATCAGCTCACAGTGAACGACTAGCTGAGAACAGCGCAACAAGGAATGGTGTGAGCAATGAATCGGGTACAGCAACTCAAAACAGTAGCATTGCGCCATTTCCGATCGACGATCACATTAAAATAGACGTGAGGAAATGTCATTCTTACCTTTATGGAGATGGTCTTTGGCGGGTCGTCTGACGCTATCAGTTATCGAGCAAAGAAATCGTCGACTGCCGTCTTTTCAGAACTCGTTCCCATCGGTGGCGAGCACCGCTCATAGCGAACCCAATGCCGGCGCATCTACGAGAAGACGTTTTTGAGAATACTTCTTGATACGCTTGACGTCCACTCTCATTTCTTCTATAAGTGCAGTTGAACACCGGTGCTGTCTGCTTAGGAATGTTTGCAAAATGAATTTAGTGATAAAAACTCACTCGATAAGAACGTTTCATAGACGAATATCAAGAATTAAAATCTGAATCAATTTTAGTTTTCACTAGATAAATTAATGAGTTAAGGGATGAATGAATTAATGAACGTTGAGACGCTTGTGAAGGTCGTTTGAATGCAGACGTGTTTAGCTTTGTCGCTTCTTGAAATATTGCTATCCCGCGAGGTAGAATTCTTCCCAGAGTCTGTACTGTACGTTATCATTCAGCGTAATCACTAAGAGAGTGATATTATCTTTCTGCTCATTGAGGCAATGAAATTTCTAATTTTGTTGAGCAGTTAAATATGCCGGTCTTTCGAAGTACTTAACTGCGAAGCCATTACAATGAGTGGTCCTATAATGATCTTTCAAAGCTTTGATGCAGTAAATCCCGAAATTACACACATCTTGATCTTACTTCGCATGATAACAATCTGATTCAGCTCTATGTTGAACAATTGCTTCTCCAACCAAACGAAATATTTTCAAATGCTAACATGGTGGAGATCTAATCCGGTCTTGGAGTGGGGTTGCGCTTTCAAATTGCTTCTATAAATTCGCATGTGCGCTTAGGTGAAACGGCTGCCCTAACTTTATTTTTTCACCCATCGAAACGAACATGGTGTATTCGGTTTTCTAGGCCGGAGAAATGTCACTTCTTGCGGGAAATTCATATGCGGCTAAAGTGGAGTACCTCTACCCCCTCTCCTTCCAAAAATTGCAGCCCTGATCTTAAAAAGAAATCTTAGACTTTAATATCTCGTTACTTGTAACAGATAGCGAATAGTTCCACTGGAATGTTCTTCTGAGTGCATCACGTTTCTTCAGTTAATATGAATAATTTCATAATAATGTCCCTTATTACGAGTTTACTTCTTGTTCTTAACTTTCAACATAGGTCTAGAAAGTAAGCCTTTATATGAGTGGAGTTGCCGGCAATGGAAGGTGGGATGCTGGGGATTTTTTGATGAAGCGAACGCGGTCGAACGGCTTGGCCTGCCATAGTACGCTCTGTGAGTCATTTTATTCGGGTTTACGTTCACGAAAAAGCTGTCAAATATTTTGAGAAGCAATCAAAATATAAACCGATGGAAGGTGGTGCCATATTCCAGTAAAAAAGATAGCTGCACTTACTTCGAATGCATCCGTAACATGTTGCGATGTTCAATGCAGTAAATATTTATAACAGTCTATCACTTAGACCGACTTCGACACTGCCTGGCTTCGCTTCATTCATTTATTTGCTAATGTTTGCCGAAGACGGCAGTCAGGTGGAAATATCAGCGAAGGAAAGAGGAACAAGCGAAGAAAAAAGTACTCTTCGCGACCGTCGAATCCAACGGGGAAAATAAAATCCTTTGGGTGATGAGTGATAGTCAACGATGAGTGCGAAAACGCGTTTCTTCTATATAGGTTAAAAATTGAAGAGATGACGCAAAAATAACTCATAGCAAAACACTTGCCGTTGAAACTGATCGTTGTTCGCACTCGAATTTCAGTAGACGCCAGAAAATGTTTTTCGGGTCACCATCTTGGATTCAAGCTCATCGGTAATGTGTGCTCAGTGGAAACGGTTCTTACGGGATTCGTTTTTTTTTTTCGCAAAATTGCTTAAGCACCACTCCGTGCTATGTACTCCAACGGTGAATACGATAAATTCCACTACTGTATATTTTCCTTAGCTATTTTCCTTTCAAATTACTCCGATGAACAGCGCTTTAGCTTCTCACTAAAGCAGAGAATTTTTTCAGTACTCAAATCTATTGCATTTGAGGTTTCGTTATTTGAATCGCATACTCCTATCCCATTGTTCGACATTCGGCATCTGAAATGGCTAAGCTATATGAGTGATCCACAGTGGCTATGACATCACAATAAATCGAAGAGATTTTTTGCAATTTCCTGCTTGTTACTGTGCCGATTCAGTTATGTTGTCAATTCAGCTATCTTCTGCTTTTGTCGTGCGAAATGACCTATTCATGAAAATGTGGAGGAGGAAAAGAGAAGGTGGAAGCAGACTGAGTGGAGAGGCGAAGGAAAGGCAGAGGCTGGGAAGAGAGATAGGAAGGAACGAATAAATTTTCGCTGAGGAAAGTATCCTAAATGCGCTAAAGAATCCTGTTTGATTTTCCTTTTGGTCGAACTACTTTAACGCGCATTATTCTCTAGTTGCCTTTTCTGACATATTCAGTGTATCTGAACGCTATGACCATGAACTTTGGCTCCATCTTGAGAAGGCTTTCCTCCCCTCTCGCGCCTTTTGATCCACTCAATTTTAATTCATTTCTACGTAAATAATCCTTTATTCTTCAAGAAAAGCATGCACTTCAATAATACATCAGTGACGTTCTCTCATTATTCCAGAAAATTAGCGATTTATCCGCTTTTAGTGCACAAAACATTTACTCAGCTTTGGAATAGTTTTCTTCATAATACAGTTTAGTTGAAAGTGAAATGCTTTCATATTTGAAGGGCGCCTCATTTCATTTGATAGGATTTAATCCACTCAGTATTATGAACAACATCCAATGCGTTTCGCATTTATATAAATATACCCGTCTGCCATATTTCTCACTGCACATTTATAAGAAAACTTTCATCTGCACGAATTCTAGTGAAGCGCATTATTTATCTTTCAATAGTTACGTCTACCACCTTCCAAAAAATCCTTTCACTTTACTCATTTTTCTCTTTTCGAGAAATTGTTCACCTGTTCATGCTTATTTCCGCGTACATATATATATACTTCAACTCCATCCATCCACCTGGATTGAGAAACTTATTTCATTGCACGTTTTTTTCAACTAACCAGTCGGTTCGATTTTTTGCCATTTTAGTTCTCTTTGGAATTATGCGATGGAAAGCAGTTGTATCGGAATCGTATTTGATTTATGAATACTTTGCAGATGATTTTATCAGTTTTATTTCTCTTTGCAACGCCAATTACGGCCGCATTTCGCACGCAAAGTGCTGGTGTGAGAGGAACCCTCCTTTGTGGTGATAGGCCACTTGTTGGTGCAAAGGTCAAATTATGGGACGATGATAGTGGTAATATTGCTCTATTTGCTCATAGCTCATCGTTATAGATCCTCAATTACGGTCGTTCTAAATGGATTGTTTTTTTTTTTGAGATAGACTCAAGCACCTGTTTGAATTGTTTCTTTGATTCGTACATTGCCGTTCTTTCTGAAGAGAATTCAGCGAGAAAATTTTTATGAAGATTTAAATTTTTTGAATGAAAACATCGTTCAGCAAATTTTCCATCGGATTTCTATAACCATTCTTCATTGTCCATTTCAAGCATTAAACATCCGCCATTCAAAGCGAAATTCTTTCATCGCATCTGTGTTTGTTAACGATTCAGTGGAAATGATATAATCATTCATTTTTACACATCAATTAAAGGCTCTTGTTCCTATTGACGGAACGAGTTTGAATATATTGTCAAATAACAATGTTATTCAACAAAATGATTGCACTTATATACTCGGTTGATAATAATGCACTTTAGGCGCAAATTATTTGTCTGAAATGGGTAATTTCTTCCTTCTTTGGCGATAAAAAATAAAAGGTTTTCCTCTATCACAATTATTCAAACAATAAACACAATCGTTCTGATAAAATTAATGCATAATCGCTTTTATAACAATTATTTTCCATGTAGTTTTCGAGTGAAATTCGTGAATATCAATGTGAAAATTCGAATTTGTATCGATATTTCCATCCGTTATTATCGAAAAGAGAGGAAAGTGCATTTTTTCTCTCAAAGAGAATTAAACGAACGATGTTTTTTGCATGTGACCGATTTTAATGAACAGCAAAACATCGCCTTGAAAACTGCGATAAGAAATTCCTTTTGCGTCATTTATTGACTAACTTCGTTGAGATAACAGTTTTAAGTACTTGCGATAGCAGTTCTATCATCAGACTGAAACTTTACTCATCGATGGGATTTTTACTCATGAAGTAAAATAGCAAATTATGCGTAAAGAAGACAATTAAGAAATAAAAGCGGTTATAGAACTCATCCCACTTTCTCGCATATTATATTGTCGAGTTTATTTTCTCATTTATTTCGTTAGGAATTTTTGTTAATCCTTAGAAGATGTGAATAAGAGTAGCATGTGGAATATTTCATTTGTTGCAAATGCGTCACTTTGAGTGGAATTGATCTGAAGGGAATATTTTACAACGACAATGACAACGTTCCATCATAGATCGAGATCATGCAGCAAAAGAATTATTTAGCTGCATAACAACGTGATGAAATTAACCAGTTTTGCACGATGCATGAAATTATCGTCATTCACAATTTGCATCACAATTGGGTGACCGCTACATCACAGGGAAATGATATTCACAGATTTCGCTGTTGCACAGCAATGTAACGCCTAATGACGGCTTTCTCATAGGCTATCATTATAATACATCCAGCTTGAAAGATTTTGAAAAAGAAGCGAGCCAGAGCCCTGTTTGCGCAAATGAAGCATTTTAGCCGATCGGTGCACGGCTAAAGTGCTTGAGTTGCGGGGCGGTTATCATATGGAACAATTAATTGTTCACTCTCCCTCCCCACGGACGAAGAGCGAGTAAGAATTCGTTCACGAATTCAACTGCAGAAAATAATGAACTACAATTCAAGGTGCGAGAATCGCACCGTTGATTTTGAATTTAGCTTCTAGGATATCGTCAATCATAAAAACACCTCTTTATAGGCCCCGATATGGACGATCTGCTGCAAGAGGGCGTAACAGACGAGCACGGTCACTTCGAGTTAAGTGGTCACACCAGCGAACTATCCACAATTGACCCAGTCCTCAAAATATATCATGATTGCGATGATGGAATAATGGTTTGTTCGCAGTTATTTTCATTCCACTTTTTCTACACTCCACATTAGCATACCACAAAATACATAATTAGAGTGAACAAGCACCATTCAAATTTAGTTGTAGATGGGTAATTTATGGTTTTATAATTTTCATATCGGTAATTTAACATTTCATCCGCAATGCTCTTTTTCTAATTCGTACAATCTCAACGCAAGATTTGCTTATGCGAAGCAACTCATTTATGAATTGTTTCTTCTCAAAGAACAAGAAAAACAGTGAATGAAATGTAAAAATATTATGCAACGAAGCCTAAATAAGTGCTGTTTTCTGGAAAAAACCCAATCAGAGGATATAGAACTGGGAATGGCGGCGTTGAAGGCCAACTTGAAATACGTTCTGCGCTCTCAAATACGAAAAAGACGCAAGGCTTTTGTAACGCTAGGGCCGGCCAAAAGTCCGTTGGCAATCTCAGCAGCCCTTAGCAGCATGACCTCAGCAGACCTTTTGCAGTGTTCGGCCGAATGAGACAAATCTGCTCCGATGATATATTGACGTGTTAAAATAACGCTTGAAGAATTTGCTACATTAAAATACGCTAAAGTAACATCTGAAGAAATGTATAACAGCAAAATGTTTCTCTGTTCGTTGTAAAGATTATTGCGACCGCTGCTGCTAGGATAAGGAGTCACAGAAATAACTGCCTGAGAAATACATCACTATGAAGTATTAGGACGTCCGAAGAGGGCTTTAGCTAGCCAACCAGATTCGTAAGATCACTCATCCTTCATTTCGTTTCCTTTATTGTCAAATTCGGAAAAGCAGTTAATGAAATGTATTTAACTGATGCATACCATTGCATGCACTGACACTGTATTAGCCTCTTTAATGCGAAGCACATTGCAAGCTCCATCTGCTCTTCGCAATCAACTGCTCATTTTTCAGCCATGTCAGCGAAAAGTCGCCTTTGAAATTCCCGATTCGTACGTTAATAGTGGAGAGAAGGTGATGAAATTCTTCGACATTGGTACTATCAATATGCAAATTATATTCGAAAGAGAAACAAGGGATTGCCTCAATAGAACATAATAAACGTTTTTTGCAGCCCTCATAGTACTCAATAGCACACGCAGTGAAACGTTGCTCTCCGACGTTGGGATTCCTCACGAATGCTATATGCTACTAATAATTGTTTATAAATAACAACTGATCGACCAGCATGTTTTTAAAATACGAAGACATGGTTGCACCTTTACCTGCAGCAGTTAGGTGTCATACTTGCAGTTTCGGTTGATATCACATAATCTCACTCTTTGTCCAACCAAAGTATTCAGCTATATGCATAAATGAGAAAGCGGACCTTTGGCATGCCTAAGAAGCAATGATCACAGAAATGCGAATCACTGAAATTTTTTGTACAATAAAGCTTCGCTAAACGATAGAATTAAGCCGATTGGTCAGCTCGAAGGCTCACAAACTATCATTTAGAGGGGAACTTGTATACATATCTAGTTCATTGTCCAATTATCACGGTACTTATGAAGAGCCAGCAAATTGCTTTATATGTTGGCACTGTCGGAATGCATAAAAAATCTTCTACGAGAATATAGCGAGTTGCTACACGACGAGAGATGTCTGACTTATTGCACTCATTTGATAAGCAACTAAATCAATTAAGCGTCTTTCTTTCGATGTTTCTCCATAGCAATATGCAATAAAAGCAAATCAGAGAAAAAGCGGACGCAGACTTCAACAGTTATAGACAGAACTGCATTAAGTTGTAAAACAATTTGAAGTGCGACAATAACGTTCATCCTCGACAGCACTTTTCCGCATCGTTTCACTAGAAATCCAGCCAAGCGCTGTTGAATAGTGGCGACCCTCGTTTCTCAATGTCGTTTATCTCCTAAAAGGCTTCCTGTGAATATTAATTTCCCTTTTATCCGATAGCAACTTTAGATAAGAAAACGCGAGTAGCGGCACAAATTGTTGCAACTTGTGAACTATAATAGCTGCATCAAGAGTCCACCAAACACTTGTCCTGAAATTGTCTATTTTTAATAAAGCAATACATTTTAGCTAATAAACCAAATCCTTGCTGCATTTCGACACTCACAAAGACTGAACCATAAAGTGACCACAGATTTATTAATTTCAGATTCATGTTGAAACAAAGAAGTTGAGTAAACGACACTTCCGATGTCGAGGTGAAACAATTAGGCAGTACCGACATTCGTATTAATGAGAATCCTAACAACAAGATCCAATTGGAAACATGTAAACAATTCACCATGGATTTACGGATGAATGCTTCACGCATATATCAATCGGCATTTCAAATGACCAAAATTGCTTCACTAATCCACATCGTTGTGCCTCAGGCACCTCTCACAACATG
>JAARMF010000788.1:14600-40980 GCA_022844705.1 Toxascaris leonina | reverse complement strand
CCCCCCCCCCCCCCCCCCCCCTTATTTCGCAGCGAATTGTTCATTACAACCCACCGAAAGTGATATTGACCGCCATCAAAAATGCACCACGCAAAATCATTATAACTTCTGATAGCGAAAAATTTTCCGAAAATCACACACATAAATTCGGAACTTTTTCAAACATAATGCCGTTGTAGTCATATTCTTTTGTGCGACTTGACAATAGTGTTTGCAATTGATTAATCACATTTGCAAAAGATGCAATGACTAGAAATGCGCTTTGCATCTACCGTAAACGAAGCACGTAAAAATAAAAACATGTGTGCTTTTTGCAATTCGATCAATCAGATCAGAGCTTCGCAGAGATAACCAAAGAAAACAAAGATGCATTCAAGAAGACGCCCTTACTGCAACTTCGGTTATCACATTACCCAGTTCAACACTACTCGAAAACTAACGAAGTTTTCCTCGCCAAATGATTGGGCTATGTAAATGCACAATCTGACGAATTTCATTAGTTGAAAGGCATAGTTACTTGTTAAAATAATTGCACTTCCACCCCCTAACATCTCACAGAAAAACGATGAAGTTGAAAGAGATTCTGCTCACAGGGTCGGTGTTCTTGTTGCGTTCACATATACTAAATCTCACCGCTGCAGTGCTCGCAGATGGCCAATTGAAACTAAATGTTGAATAAGCACCGCAGTGTTCATTCGATTCTTGCAGTGCGCATTAAAATGTCATCGAAAGCATCTTCATGAATTTCCCTCGAAAAGACAAAAGCTGTGATGCAATGCAGAACCAAGTCAGATTGGATGAGTTGATGAATGTAAAGAAAATAATTAAATAAGTTGGCGAATTGCAAAAGCGGATTAACCCAACGATTCAAGTGGAAAATACAGCAATAACTCTCGGATTAAAATTAGGAAAGGAAAGAAATTTGCGTAGAACATTATACGTAAGGTGCAAAAAATTGCGAATGGAATGATAAAAGTGAATTCGAAATGTTCAGTCATCGATCGATCCTCAAATATGGACAATCCTTCCGATATTTCAAAGTGTTCAAATAAAATATGACCGTGATCGGACTAAACGACAACACTTAGCTGAAGACTTTTGAAGTGCTGTATGGATGCGAGCACAAAGATTGACCTCGATCTCAACAACATCAGATGAACAAACTACTTCGACATAGATGGGGATGACAAGAACAACACTACCTAGATGCAAAACTCAATTTCAACGTCAAGTAATCAGCCAATAAAGAAGCCGAAATACAAGAATGCGGATTATTAGGGCGAATATCGCTAATCAAAGTGAAATTTTGGCCAGCAGTTATTTAACAGAGTTCCCTTTACACTTTAGGGTAATACACCGATATGAAAAAGAATTCTTCTAGAAAATCGCATCAAAGAGTACAATCGAGACCGTTCCAAGAAAACATGAAAAAGACGGCAGAAGAAGACCTCTTGGCTAGGTACACAAAAAGTGCAATAAAGGAAAACGCTGCGAGCTATTAATTCCCTAGTCGATGCAATTCTCCACCCCACTCCACACAATCAACGCTAGGAAACACCTTCTTTTCGAAAAGTTTCTGTGATATATAGAGCAAAAACGTTCGCTTCCTCCAAGCATACTACATAGGAAATGTTTCATGATATACTGCACATAATACGCATATCACACTGCTTGAGATGTCTCCCACCGCTCATCAACAAGCGAAGAAGCTAATGATTGAGAGGAAGGACAGGCGGAGAAAAGGGGGCAGGGAGGGGAAGAAAGGATGCAGAAGACAATATGATGTCAAGAACTTCAGAAAACATTGTAGAAAACAACTGGAACTGCGTAAGCGAACAAAACGCAACTTAACAATGACAGATGAGAAACATACAACATACTGAGGTGTTTATACATTTGGCTGTTTAAATTCCACACAGATTCTCTCAGAACACAAGTTATTTTCCTTTACAGAGTTATAGCATAAGTCGAAAGTTCCCCAAAGCTCTACCAAATTAATGGATGGGAAACAACAATGTAAGATAAGTAAGCCACCACTGTGAGTAGCAAAATTATCGCGACTCTTCGATAAATTGCATAGAGTTACATACACTATGAGGCATAACGTAACTTTCGATTCGAGATATTCACTACAAGAGAACCGGAAGGTGATTGAATGACAAGAAGATAGAAAACAACGACAAACAAAACAAAAAACGAAACTGAATTAGAGTTTTCGAGTTCGAATCTTCTTCGATCGCCTTCTGCTTTTGGGTGTCCACTCGTCAGATTGTGATGAACGACTGCCATCATCCGATTCATCGCCGCGATTGCGTCGACTCTTTCGCTGTGATTTCTTCGTAATTTCCAATTCACCAGATGATATGCGTTTCGAGCGAACTCCTTTTAAGTAATCATAATTAATGAAAGCGATAATGATTCCAACCCACTATGTTGGCATTCAAGATGTTAAACTCTGCAGAGTCAAAGAACGAAACCGAATGGCTGACGAAATTGGAATATGGCAACGAAGTTATAGATTAAAAAGCATAACTTCATCCAGCACATAAAAACCTCCGAAACAACTGATGTTCATGTAGTTGAAAACAAATAAAGGTGCATTATTTCTTCCCGAACGATCTGATACTACCGCCAATACCGACTTCTATTGCATAAAACAATAAAATTACAAGTACCTAGTTAATTTAAGAAAAAATGCGCTAACATAGTGGAAGTGCATACGTTTTGCAAACGCGTACCACAATGCGCCTCATAGACAGAATTGTATGCGGCATCTGTGTTGAACTGACCGCTATTGGACCATCATACCCTTAGAGGAAATATGCGAAGAGGAAAGCAAAAACGCACACAATTCAATACTTTTCGGGGTACGCGGGAACAGCACCGAAACGAGGATAATGTAAACAACGGGAATGTTGATTAGTTGGTGAGATGGCTCCACTTCGGAATGGTCACATTATTTCAGGCACCGTATTTAATTACGACGAAATAAAAAATTTGAAGTTACCTTGAGTGTCGTCTGAACGAAGATTCACACGGCGTTTTGCAACGCTCCTTGAAGGCGCAATTTTGGTTTTACCTGACAATAATAATTCGATAAAAATACTACGGAATGGAAGACGGAAACACCAGAATCAACGAAACAACGTAACCACTGCAAACGACACACAAGCACATTTACGTGGAGGAAACTGGTACATACATAATCCATGGAGCAGTCAACCAAGGGACATCAAAAGTAATACAACCGCCTTTGTGCTATCAGGCACTGACCACTGGAACGGTGGTTGGCTCGTTAATTACAACCCAAATGTCAAGCAATCCCATGCGAGGTGTACACTATTCAATATCATGTGAGGATACTAATCCCGAGATGTCTCGCAACGATTCAGTAGACAGAGTATCGCAGCAATAATCTGGAGAGGACAAGTGCGAGTCGCACTTCGAAAAAACTAAATCCCACAGTCACAGCGACGTTTCAGCGGAAAAAGCAAATCCCACAACTCGAAGGAATTTTTGAACCCTTAAGTGTGATACTGCAAAGTCACCTCTGGATTTTGGCGCCTTTCGTTTCCTAGTCGAGCTTTCGTTCCAACTGTCATCTTCACTTTCCGATGTGCCACAGTTCTTTCTCCTCCGTCGTTTCTCTAGAACATCTCCATCAATAAAAACAAAGAAAATGAAATAGGAAACGACACGGTGGAAGGTCTGATTATTCAAACAAGCTAATCCTATATCCGGGTGCAAAGTTACAAAAGTAGTGCAGCATAACGAAGGAGCAGATGTGCTCGACGCTGCCCATCACGAATTTCTTTTCTTGATTACAAAAAGAACACTCCACGATGCATATTTATTCCAAATCACGTAGTCACATCTTGTAGGCACCAAATAAATCTACGCCGCAAAGAATGTGGTACAGCTTAAAGCATCCGTCTTGCGTTACTGGGCACAAATCAACCTCAAGAACTCAATGGTACCCCATAGCGATTCCGAAAAATAACCGCCGGACTTGGCAAAATGAGTTGAAGCAATCGGAAATCTGACTCTGCAGTATAATCCAAATCTTTAAGGAAGATTGGTCGAAAAGTACAGGTCAGTGAACAAAATACAGATCTGTCAGTCAAGTCACAGGAAACAGCTTAACAGCACAAGAAAAAAGTAATAGTGACGTACTTTTTGGGGTCAAATACGGATCATTGTCGTACACGTCATCGCTCTCTTCTGCGTAATTGATGCGTCTCGTCAGTGCTAAGAAAAATGTAATTTCAGCATGCCAATGACCATTCTCTGTTCTTTAAACTTCTATTAATGTTTCTCACCTTTGTAAGAAGAAATATTCTCTGCTCTCGCAAACCGTTCGAACTTTAACAGCTCAAAATCATAAACAAGTAGCATCAGCCTACGAGAATGTCCTTCCAACAACCCAAATTCATCAGCAAATATGGAAAAAACTCAACGGCCTAATGTAAATTTGAACACCACACTGTCAAGCTTTCCCACCCCTCTATAAGAGAAAGTCAAAATTTCCCTTCGTTGAAGTAACCTGAGTGAATTTTCGACGACCCACGATAGAGTGACATGATAAAAACATTACACACCCTAGATATCAGTTACTTATCACTGGAATAGATATAATGTGAAGCCAGTGAAAATTACAAACATTTTGAAGGACCCGACGAGCATCCCTAACCGAACCGACCTCTGATACAAATTTTGAGCAAAAAATTCATCTGTTCAACTCGACCGGTGGTAAAATTTTAGCTGGATTCAGGTAATTCTAGCTACTCCAGAAGTAATGGAACGACTTGACAAAGCAATCAAATTTCGTAGTTCTAATGTCCATCTCTCCCGCGATGAAACTAACGGAAAGGTGCACAGATGCTCAAACACACGTAAGTACAGACGTGATGCTGCCATAAACTAGCCTTTACACAATTAGTGAGCAAAGAAAAGAGACAAGTAATACCACACATTTACGAGGTGACCGCTGGTTCAGGCCCGAAGGTCCGGGCTTATCAGCATCGTCGTCACCGTCATCCGACTCGATTCGTCTCAAACGCGAAGTACGTCCTTTACCTCAAAAAGTTGATAATGACAGTCACAAGAGCACTCACGCAATGAGAATGACACCATTCTCTCACGCTCCTTTCTTCCTCTGAAAATGTTTTATATGGACGGTCAAAAATTCTCGCAAAGGTCGTTCTCCTTTGTAAAGACTTGAAACTCGGCTGCTTGTAAAGCTCAAATATTAGTTCCACTCTGAATGTTACTAAATTACTGAAAAATTTCTCGGCAACATATAAGGCGAATAACGTTGGTTCAGTGCCCATCAAGCATGTGCTATTTTATATTACTTAGGAGAGGTCAAAAACGACCGCTGTTAATAGAAACTGCAACGTAAAATGTGTTAGCAGCCTAAGAGGCAAATTAGTTCACTGGCGGACTTAGCGCACCCAAATTAAACGAACATACAATTTTTGAACAAAAATTCGCTTTCATCGACTGATTGCAAACAGACAAACAGATGCACAACAGCAACAGTCAGTATAGAGACTCGTAGGGGAAGAGAAATTACTTGGAGTCTCTGAATCATGCTTTGATCTTCGAATCAAAGTAATCTCCTGTGTGGACGACTGGCTGGCTTCATCTAGCAGTAGAATGCCACTATCCGAATAATCCGAACACAACAGCGCTTCGTCACCACCTTCATCGAGACACACTGAAATACTCTGATCTAATAAGCAAATTTTTCTGACCTCTCTGCGTCACCGACAACAATCGCAATAGCCTATTTCTGGCTATATCCAATCGATTCTCAGAAGTGTGGATGTTTCAAAGGGTGACTAAAGTCGTTGATGCCGTCATGGAAATGAGGATTTATGTCCTATTTTTGAGCGCAATCAGTGGTCGTCGAACCAACTCTCCGTGGTTTGCAAAATTTATCCCATAAAATAGTGCATCGAACTTGAAGTTCCGAAAGCACCTACAGCATCATAGCGTTCATAGCGCTCATATAAAGGCAATTAGAATTATCAAATTAAACAACAATCTCTTTCAACTTCTTCCCACACATTTATATTCAACGACATGTTCCTAGACAGTTAATTAGTCAATGCACTTCAGTGCACAACATTTTGCTTTCAGCAACGACCCCGATGGTCTTTTGAGAAAGAGGCAAAAATAACAGAGGATGTGCTATACAAAGCCCCATCTTGGCACTCTGACTCATCTTTCCCATTTGTGTTTAAGCATAAACCGCTTATTCCTTCTAGAACGAAAAATAAGACTTACCACCTCAAATTTTTGATGGAATGAAACAACAATGTTTCGCACTAAAATCGTTTTGCCAACGAGGATGTCGTAAAACAATTAAAAGGCTTCAACTGTCTAAATGCCTTATAATTCATGAGCTGATGACCCGCAACAATAAAAAATGTCAAAGAGTGGTACTTTAGTAATAGCGAGGGAAGGAATCAGTATAAGCGAGATATGACTTCATGCAAGATTTAATCCGAACTTCTTCCTCTTCCTAGATATCGAGAACAATCTCCTAAGTATCATAAAACGAAATGATGAGCATAAGACAATTGACTGTTCATTCAAAAAACATTCTAAGATGCTCAGCCAGGCAGAAAACTTCAGCGAAGTCGAATACCTAGCAACTTCATTACAGCAAGTGAGCGAAAATTTATAGAGTCAGCGCGACAACTAATGCAAAGCTTCCAAACATTTACGTCGATATCTCTTTCGATCTGCTTTCCGTCAATTCGTCGGTAACTAATCTCGTTAACCCGCTCAAATTATCAACAGAGATTAAAACTGAAGTCGAATACTAAAAGACAGCTGAAAATCACATTTTCGCAGTAACCTCCCACTCTATCGGAAATAAATTAACTCACGTGATTCACTGCGTACGTCCGACTCATCAGAGTACTCGGGATCATCCGCATATTCCTTGCAATGTTCAACCTAAAATGGACGGCAACTCTGTATCGACAATCCTTCCAGCGGCTTTTCTACAATGGGTGAATAAAATCGATATCACGGGGTATGAAAGTTCAATCGCAAAAATTATAGGGGAACTTTATTGGTGAATGCTCTTATTCGAGTGAGAGATATTAATGACGCAGCCGAATAGGAAACTCAGACTGCTGAATGCTCCTCAACTGCAAGTTTTCAGTGAATCCAACTAAAGCGAAAATACAAAGATAAATGAAAGCGGAACGAACATCGATGTATTTGCAATCATCAGGAGCGAGCTGTGCATCGAACGTGCATCCACTCATTAAATCTTGTAGATAGGCCATCTGATCTGGATCGAGTTCGCCCCACACCCTCGGATCCAAGATTAAACGTTCCAATCGCCTCAGTGACGCTAAGTACAACATCTCGATCTCATGCACAATACGGCGTGATCGATAATACAACGATGCTGAAATTCAACTTAGTTTGCAAGGCAATTCGATCCTTTCGGACGACGGCTGCGCTTCGGCTCATCTAAGTACGTTTTTAACGAACTTTTCGATGCCTTACTAAGCCATCACCAATTTGTCTGAACTCAGATGTAAATGTATAGAGAAGTCATTCGATCAGCTCACCGACAACTTCTGGAGATCAAATAGCACATAGAAATTGGAATTTTCAACTGGTTCACTGAAATAAACCTCAAAAAGATGAGCTTCGTCGTGCAGCCCTCGGTGCTCGTAGAGACATCATCTTCTTTCTATCGCCTAATGAAATATGGAAAGCGCGACTACCATTGCATAAGCGGTACCCTAGTAGAGATCGCAAAAAGTAGATCGAACTCAGGGTCATGGATATCACGGTCAGAAGAAGCATATGTTCGTCCTCCACTCTTCCTTTCCCAGTCTTCCTAATACAACTAAAGGCACTAATAGCAAGTTGGAAGCGATATTTGCTGCTAAATGAAAGCACAGATGCGCTTTCACAGCACTGCTATTTAACAATGCATGGTGTTAAAATGTAGCTCTTTGTCGCCTATACCTTATGCACGAATGCACTGCAGAATAGAGATGCTTGTTTGCCTCGTGAGATGTTCAGTTAGTAGGAAGTTCAACTAATGTGCTACGAAAATCGTTCCCCAGATGTTACAGCGGTTCTGGCACCTAAGTGGGACCCTTCGAGCTCTTAATTTGCGATTCGTTTCAACAACGAACTTTATACCACGAAGGCCTGAATGTCGACATTCTTTATGCTGACTTCGGGTTGGCCTTGTGAGCTCGTCATTGTGCTAAGGAACCAATGAGACAAACAACAGAAAATAATAGAAGTAGGTGGGCGATAATAATTCTATTATATATGTAAGAAGAAGTCAAAAGAGAACGGTGCAAACTTTTCAGTGTAATAATAATAAAGATAATTTCTTAGTATAATATAAATTCAGCTTCATTGTCGCATACGAAAGCGTTCGAATGTTCCAACAAATGAACTGAAGAATTAAATTTGTACATAAAAACGACCGATACCGATACCAAAAGTTACGTTTTCCGATAATTACCACTGTACTCAATATCTAGCCTACAGCATGCATATCGACTATTCACGTTGGGTCTGATTGCGGAATTGGGAAATCCCACAAACGAAATGGTGCAAAATTCAAGCGAAGATACCGCGAAACACTCACGCAAACAGATGAAACCCAATGTTCGCAAAGACTGAATGCGACTTGCGTTCGATGCAGTTGGCTCTCGAAACTTTTCGCAGAGTTCGAAGAATAATCTGGAAGAGATAGAACATAAAACATGGAGGAATGGATTGAGGTAAGAATTAAGTTTATATAACGACTTTTGTGTTACATGAACGGCATGCTGCGTGCTCTTGTCTACCGCGTAATTATGTTTAACAAAAAGAGTTGCAAAAACAACAATGACAATAGTAACAACATCAATAATGAGAATGGTAGTGACAACAAAGTTGGTCACCTTCCTAATTCTTGAGGCACTGTTAAGTCCTGAAAGGTTCATCCGGTTAGATTAGAATGTTTGAGACTGAGATTAGAAAAATAAGAATAGAAGTGTATAAATAGAAGAGTAAGTGTACAAATACTCGTTGAGATCCTGAGATACAACATGGCGATATCAGCATATATCAGTATGGTGATATTGATGTGTCGAACTTTGTAATCTGCACATCTTCGAGTTCCGAAACTTTGTCCATCTTCCTTAAATGCCACTTACCTTAGAGATTTTGCAACTCTGATTCAAGAACAAAACCAAGTTGGAAACGAATTAGCAGAACAGCCTGGAAGCTTACGGAGCATTAAGCTTGAAGACAATTGTATTAATGCGTGGATTGACATTCGCATTCAATAAAGCGCCCAGTAGGCTCATCAGATTGTTCTTCCCAAAACCAATATGTGCTATACGTATTCCGGATAGCGTCAGATAGAATTCCTCCAGTGTTGGACAACTGATCGCCAAAAGCTCATCCGGAAGCTGAAAGGAAAATCGAAAGCTGACGCAAAACCCGACATCCCTTCAACATTTTAGAAAAATGTCGAAAAACAGCCCGACATGAATCACTTCAGAAATTTTAATTTAGCAGCTCACTCACTCGAAAGATCAGAAGTCAATTAGCCGCCATCACCAACTTGAAGGTGCCTAAATACAAACATGTAGCCAAATGCATCATGTTTTCTTTCCTTTATTTTCTAAAAATTGCAAATTTCTAAGAATATTACACAAATTCTTCTTTTTTCCAAATTAAAACTGCGATGAATAACAAAAGAAGTGAAACACTGCAAATTTGAGTAATATTTTCATACACGTTGCAGAGGAGATTCAACTCCTTCACGAATGCACAAAACTGCGGCAAAATGAGATCATCTCATCTCTTCGAATCCTAAAATTTTCAGCCCACAATTGAAGACAAACGAAAAATAAAAAGCTTCAAATGTACTCAAAGAGGCTCATATCATTATTAGTTGAACAGATAATCAATGGAGCATATTTGCAGTGCTGAAAGAAAAGAAACATTTACAAATTTGCAAAGAAACATTAGATACGCTCGCTTAAAACAACCCTTCTAGATCGTCCCCACCCACTTTGACAAAGTCATAAAATCATGAGCTGAAAAATAAACTTAGCATCTCTCTAATAAAGTTGTCAACAAATTCTACACCTGAAAACTTTGATATTAAAGGTGCAAAAAAGGTGGAACGAATAACTGTGGGCAGTCTACCACATCTGAAAAAAACCTGTGAATGCAGCAAGGAGCTTTGCATTTTTCAAATTTGTAAACGGAACAATAGCACAATATATTTCAGAGCTGCGGAGAACCTTACGAAGTCAGGCAAACGAGACGATGGCAGGAGAGGGGAGGGGAGGTGAGGAAGTGAAAATGAAGTGAAAACCGAGAGATGGGTTTCTCAAAAGTTCCCTGCATGTCGACACGATTTCACTGAAAACAACTAAAGTAAATTCATGACTTGGAAAAATAAGAAACAATCAGAACTGTTAAATAACAAAACAAAGCGAATGAAACGAACCCGAAAGACGAGGCAATCGATAGTGAGTTCGAAAACACGTAGATGCATTGGCCGTATTGCGTATACCCATCTTGTTCTTGGACTATAAGCAATATACCTTTATGATGTACTCAGCAAATGACAACAATGACAAATAATGACAACAATCACAACAGATTTTGATGTGTCAACAAAGAGCATTAGCATTAGATGAGATTCAGACGAGTTCCAGAATATTCTTCTGGTATAGTTCATGAAATATTCTGGTGAAAACATTCAGTCTTACAATATCTCTTCTCTTTCCAGCGGCTTTTAACAGGTGTGGCTAAGCGACATTGAAGCAACATTCATAAACTCTGCAAAGGAATCACCATTAGTTGTTATAAGCCCAAAGTGACTCATTTGATGATTTAATAAGCACATCAACGCCATCATTTATTAAGAATTCTAACCTCAGGAAAGGCCATCTCGATTTATCCTTTCTAAGCAACACTGAATATCAACATCACCAAAATGTGTAACTGACAACGCAATACAAGAGTGCTTTGTTACAAAGTCGTGTCATATACATGTCTCTAAGTGATTTCATTTTGCAAACTATGAAGACTACGTTGCAACGATTATTTCGGCAATCATTTTTAGAAACGAAATTGACGTATGTGATATGAGTTCGCTCCGAAGGGGTTTGATCTCGGATTCTTTTCCATGTTCGTACCCGTGCAAAATTGAAAGACACTTTTACTAATAAGTATCGATTTAAATAACAGAACAAACCTACCCTCTAAGTGGAAAAGGGGTTTCCTTAAAAAGTAACAATAGCCTCGAAAAGGTTTTCGAAATGGGCAAATCGCCCTCACGATGGATTTCTGGTTCCCGATAAGAATTTTTGCTCCTCATTTCCTCCCGCATATGCCCAAGGAAGATCAAGGACCAATCACTTCTTAGAACTTCTCAGCCGCCTTTAACAAAACAGAGGGCTGACAATGTGGTCCGATCCTCAAATTCGTACAAACAACCACTAAAGCGACGTTTTTTCACTCTTCTGAAAAAAAGCATATGTTTCCTCGAAGTTCTTCATGTGTTTCCTTAAGTACTGTAAAGTTCAGTTTACATCTACGAGACTACGGAAACAAAACAAAAACACTTTATGAGCAGTGTTCAGTGTTAGCAAGCACACAAAAATTCATCAAAACAATGCGATTCGATTGCAAATTGGAATATTCCAAGAAGAAACAAAATCCGGTGTACAACTGAGACTATCAACAACGTTCACTTGAACAACTATTTCCAAAGCACCAAAATCCCCCTTCGCCGCAGTGAAGTGCAAAAACCTGCTTTAAACACGAATTATGTTCCACTTAATGCAAACTACCATCTATAGAACGCTCTGTCGGCCTTTCTCGCTGTCTCCACATGAAGACGTATTCGTTCAGCCTCTTGGAATGCAATGATAACGCGATCGAGAAGGCGTGCCACTCGGTCGGGCAAATATGTATCCACCATCACATGCAGTCGTACATCTTTATGCTTCTATAAATTACTAGCATAAGCTTCTGCATTAAGGGACAAATTCTTCGTCTTAATACCTCATAGTGTGAATGGAAAGAAAAAGGGCAGGAATAGCATTCTATATTTTGGTTATAATGGGAAAGTCAGTTGTTGGTAAGGCTGATGAACAGCTTCAAACTTTTAGCCAAATTTAAGTAGATAAGGGAGGGTGAGTGGTGAATAAATGCCTAATCACCTCTCAGGCGATAGTACCAATGTTGACTTTTGTTTGATCATCGTTCCACAGCACAAACGTCGTTCAGTATGAAGCTGCTTGCCTTATTTCTTCCCAGCAAAAGCCCAATACACAGTCTTATATGCGAGGAATCAAAAGTCTAGCAAAGAAAATTGTGAAGAGAACGTGGTTAGATAAAATTGCAGAAAATGAATTAAAGTAGAGATAACGGACACATAACACCCAAAATAACGCAGCAAATATTTACTTTTTGAGGTCTTAAATAACTCAAACGGCCACCGAACACTTCTACTCCCCTTTCCCCCCTTGTCTCTCTCCTCCCTCCCCCACATCCAAGACATCCATAAAGAGACGACCACGAAATTTATGGTAGTAACAAATACCTCGTTGAATTTGAGTGCAAGGCAGCCGCAATCGCAATCGCTTTTCATTCCCCTCCTACCTCTAGCTTACGCAGTTCACACGAAACATTCTTGAATTTTACTCTAAACTTCCATCCCATAACATCTGTTACGCACGCTGGCCGATCATTTACATAGTGAATTAGCATTCAATCGACTGAGTGATTCATATCTGCCCTGCCAACTGAACTCGAATCCTTAATAACAGCATTTAAGAAGACCACCCAGCAATCCTGATTCAATCAATCCATTGGCAAATTGACCTGCATATTCCATAAAAGTCGTTCATTCAAACTATCACCATTCTTGACGAGTCAATAAATCGCTGCAAGTTTCTGAGGTGCAAACCTTTCAAACATTTTCAGTAACACTATCAAAGGCCATTTAAGACTTACCCAATCGCGATTAACAAAGTAAGTCATGTTTTCGAGGATACGAATAACATCGGGAAACGGCGTCCTATTCGGGTGGATATTGGCACACAACTCCTGCGGTATACCAATACTGAACATCTTCAATTCGCGATTGCCAACTTTGTCAAGCGCTTCTCGTAACTAAAATATTCACGGGGCTTAAGGCAATACACAAAGTGACGATCTATGAAATCTGAAACAACAGAAGAAAATGGCTTTTAGTCCGCTTAACAAAGGAAAACAGACAGGGCTTCGCTAATCTTGCAAACTTATTTGCCTCTGAATTCATTTCTCGCAAAAAAGCATAAGAGGAACGAAGAGAGTATAAAATTTCAAATGTGAACGCAAACAGTGATTAACTCACTTCAACTTGTGCAATAAATGCGATCTGAAGAAATTTAAATAAAGGCACAATACAAGAATATTTCTTCCCTCACCATACACGAAATTTATTGTGTGCTGCACATTGCCGCACTGCTCAAATTTCCACAAAGCATACGCCCACCCCCCCTTCCCCCCAAATTAATATACAGCAAGAGATTCTCTCATCCGGGAGTGGAAATAACAAGTTTTGCGCTAACGCTTTATCAGCTGCACAAACTTCATAGCAATGCAAAGTGCACTCACACAGGTATGAGGGACGTTAAGTGCGATCGAATTGGCCATCAATACCACTCGCGGAACTCGGAAAATCTCAGCGAAAACTGTAAGCAAGAACATTGAAGGTGACCATCATATGTTTAAAACCTCAAACATTACTGAAAGACATATAAAATCTGTGATCGATATATGCATTCAATGTTTTAGCGACAACAAAAGAAGTCAAGCCGAGGTTTACTAGAGAATATTTCCATCGCAAATGGCAATATTATTCTCTCTTTGCGCCCACCTCCCTACCCCCTACATATGTTTGCCTCCAATAAACTGCAATACTCACTGTCCAGATTGGCGTTCCGATTGAAATCGAAAACATTTTGAGTACGATACTGCGTGAACGCAAACGATAACGCGGCAAACTCGAGTTGCACATCGGCAGCAGGTTCGCCGTAATCTTTGATCCATTGCTGTGTTGACTGCTTCTTGCTTCCACTTGCTGTTTAAAAACTTATCTTATCAGATGGCTCTATTTCTTAACAACTCAACTGCACAATCACATAACATTCACAATGTCCAGAGGATAATAAAAACAACGTTCAATTCTTAAAAAACGTTTGGAAATAACCACCAAGCAAGGTGATGCCTTTTAATAATCGTGTAACGTGGACAGATCTTATTGCTGCATATCTTCGTGAAATCATTTTTGACGCCATATCCTTCTTGTTCTGCTTTTTTATAGGGAGTAGCAAGCGTGAGAGTATACGACTTTTCGGTTCCCATTTCCAGTATCTATATTCCATGACATTCTTCCAGCAACAGAAAGTGAGGGCAAAAAGCAGTCACTACAAAAATTCGAAGGCCAAGAGCAGTTTATGAAAAGAAAAAAGAGAATGGAAACTTGGCTGTGAAAATATTTTTGTTTTGCTTTTGTTCTCGAACTCAATGACTCAAGTTAGCGGGGCACGAAATTCTCAGAGGAAAACAAACGTACTTACTGCTTCTGCTAAAAATTCCCATAAAACAAAGCTATCTGATTTAGCAACCCTCCTATTCTTCCTTCTCTCACTCATCATTTTCCCTATTCGAGCGTCATTCTGATCTCAGAGAAACATTTCTCCCCAAAACGACATAAATTGCGACACCATATTCCGTAAATGAAACCCTTCCTTCCTGAAAAACAACACTTGTGCAAATAACTCGCCATATGCTTGAACAGTTAAACATCGTTGCCTGCTGAAATTCTGAAGAAATAAATTCGCTCTCTCTCTCCCCGCCTCCCCTTTTCCGAAAGAATCCAGATTGATCTACACTTTCTGAAATTCACTTCAGAAAACTTTAGTGAGCTTTTCCTACCCCCCACCCCAATTTAGTTGGAGGAATAGAAGACAAAAAGTGCAGCTCAACTTTCTAATGAGAACATAAGACGCCGAAAACAATACGTGAAAAAGAAAGAAAATTATCCACCAATAGATCACCGCGCACAAAAATACAAAAGGGAAGGCTATGATTCAATATATGAATGGAAAAGCGCTCGCGCCGAAGGTTTCAAAATGGGGTTTACTTTCGCGATTATGGCCATTCGAAAACTTGCCATATTCAACCGCCCTGCCTCGCTGACTAATAGATTGGGTGAAACGGAGACAACTCTGAAAATCAGAAGGAGGTGAGCTACGCCTACCTATGGCTAAAAACAGCATTTGAAAACCCGAAAGGAAGCAGCGAACATCCGCATACCTTCGCCGATACGCGATTCAGACGTCTTGCTGTCGGCTGTCGTTTGTGTTGTATCCTGGAATACAACGAATCAAAAACTTTCAGGCTAAAGATGACTAGCTGTCGCCTTTTCTGTTGGCAACCGACCACTTGTTTCTGTGTTCAGGTAATTGATACAACGACAGCAGAAAATAAGCACAGGTGGTGTAGTTGATTTTGCGAAAATTGCTAAATTTTATTGCATTCATAAGGTAGCAAAACGACCATAGCAGAACCTGCCACATTTTGAAACCTCTTTACCTCAGTCCTCATGCGATATCCAACCTCATAACGGCATCTCCACTCCAAATTAGGCACGATTTTTATGGTATTTTATGCAATTGACATCGCTCTCATACAGCGCAGTCGAAAATCGAGTGGAAAAACTGCTAGGATTATTATCGATTTATGATTTCTGGCATAGTTTAGCGGTAAAAATAACCAAAGGCGCCGAGATTTCATTTGTTCGGATTCCTCTAAAACTTAATTCCGAAAATTCTAGGATTTCTAGTTAGGACTACAGTAATTGTGTGGGGTGAAGAGCAGAGATAGAGGGCTAATGGAGGAAGGTGGAAAAAAGATAGTTGCCTATATGAGCTTTGAACTGCACTCATCAAGGATCAAATTTATTGCCCTGTCTATATGCAAATGCAGGCAACAGTGTCGATAAGCAAACCAAGTCAAGTGAGCGCTCACCGAGGTGCGCTGAGATGATGTATCTTGTGAAGTGTCCTGATCAACAGAGATGTCCGCCTCGTCACGATCGTCGATAAACGAGTCACTCGAGTCGTATCCATCGGCATCATATCCATTTATATGCTTTGAATATGGACGATCCGCTTCTCTGAAAACATGTTCAATGTCTCAACTGAAGGCGATCTTCGTTGGCTACTAACTCCGCAACAGTATTCTCATTTTAATATGTGCTCACACGGAAATCAATTTCATTTACACATAGAAATCTTTGTATATAGTAAAGCAAATAGTAGCGAATTGATTACTGCAATCAACATAAAGAACGCATTCTTCTATTCTCTGCTCTCATGCAATTAATTCAGTGAATTATATCATCGACTGATTAATTTCCCCAAAAGATCCATTCTAGCAGCACATGAAGAGTTTGTCACCTAAATCGTATCTGAAAATTACATTATTTCATAATCGTCCTCGACGTTTTTCCAACCAAATCGCGCGAAAAATTGTTTGTAGAATATCTGATCGAATTTTGTGATATGCAGCACCTGAAAATCCACATAAATTTACTTCAGTATTCACTAAAAATGGCACATATATTGCTGCTTATTAAGCAATAAAATAAACTTCATCCTCTATACAAAACATCCATCACCCATTAATAAGACACAGTTATCGCACTTCACAAACGAACGCGAATGTGGCAAACATTCTCGACGAAATCTTATTGAACGTTTATTTGAACTTGTCGGTTAGCATCTAATATACCATATGACAAATAACTACGCAGAAAAACTACGAATTACATTCAAAAAGTACCAAACGTTTCAGTTTTTCCACTGAACGGAGCTCGATGAGAGCGCGCAGATCGCAATTGAGCCAAGTGAGGTCAGTAAGATTGCCTAGTTCACGGAATAATCGCCTCAAATTCCACTTCCCAAAAGGAGCCTGAAACAAACCACAGTAGGGGCTTTCTCACAATAATCAGACATCAGAATAGCGAGTCATACCAACTTCACGACACGGCGCACCGAAACCAAACGTCAAACGCTAAAATATTTCTGTTGTTGTTAACTATCCAACATTGGATTCCGTACTGCACACACTGCCCAAAGTATATTAAATGAGCATAAAAGTAATTCTGCTATTGTTTACATACGTTTTTCATGAATGCTAAAGTGAGACTCCAGGTGCGGTGAAACAGAGCGTGAACCTGCTCAAATGGTGTCCAATATTGTTCGGCACACCTGATACTGGACGGAACATCAGAATTTCAAAGTACACAGCGTAAAAAGAACGTACGACACATGCGTTCACGCTATTGCTGACTAGGATATCCCTCTGCCTCGATATTAAAATTGCGTCGTTCGAGGTCTCTCAGCACACAGCCTCCCTCCGAGGGCCCTGACCCTCGAAAGTTGTCATCCGAGATTCTTATCTTCAGCAGTAGCAGTTCACAGCTATATGAACGCCGCTAGAGGCTTTCGACTCTATCCTTACCAAATGCCACGAGCCGGATTTCGTATCGCATTTAGTTTATATAACAGAAGCCGAAGGATCCACTATCGGTGTACATCACGCACGCTGCTTCTTTAAACATTTAACAGTCACCACAGCATGCAATCACCGCCTTGTTGAATAAAAAGCCAGAATGTTACAGCCAGAAATTAGCAAGTTCAAAGCTGGCAACAAGTCAGCAAAAAGGAGCAAAAAGATCCCAAATAAGCAACCTTTACGACGGTGGTTCCTAGGTCAAGTATGCTCAGTCGTTCAGCCCTTGCTTTTGCCAAATCCAACACGGTTTTTTCGCGTATAACACCACACCAGTTGCGCACAGCAATTAGCTCGTCCATCTTCATCAAAATTTCTCGCATAAAAAAATCGTACCGTTTGCGTGCCTCTGCGGTTTCATGCCAACGTGAATTCCGACACAGCATTAACTAAAAAATATCACTGTGCATATGAGCATAACAGCATCTTTGATGCAGCATCCCTCTAAAACACAGCGACTGTAAACAAGCACAAGCTGATTGTGCTAATCCTAAATCACTCTGCGGTATGCTTCGTTAATTTCCGGCACGCTTTGGTCATCATGATGCACATTGGTTAGGCGCGCCCAAAAAACTGCGAGAGTCGAGCATGCTAGAATGAAGTTTGGTACTTTAATACGTAATTTAGGCTCGCAACCAAAGCACTTTTTCTTTAACACATAGCAGCGTAAATNTAGCAGCGTGGATAATTCTTTCTATACAACTTACAAACATAATTCACCTGAAATAGAGTAACAGATAGGAGGATGAAGGATGAAGAAGTGGATACTCCCCTTATCGATGATAAAGCTTTTTTGCAGTTTCGAATTTAGTCGAAGAAATTTTTCATAAGCAACCTTTTGTTTGCCCATCAATTAACGAGTCATTTCAGTTCTTGTAAATAAGTGAACGAGGAAAAGAGCAAGATTCGGTAAAATAACTGACGGCATAAAAAACATTTTTGCAAATGTAGTTTGCACTGGTGGGTAGGTCTACAGGATTACTGCGAATGCAGAAAACCGATTATCACTCGCGATCACTCGCCAAGATTAATGTTTACTACCGTGAAATTATATCCAGGACTCGAGGGAAGTTGAATAATACATTCTGCGCAAGAGAGGAATAAGATGACTTCTCCCTTCGCTCAAAACAAAGATTTATATAGAAGGAAGATAGATATATGCTTTACCTCTAAAACAAACAAGAGAACTCCAACTACGATGAAGGGATGAGACATCGTGCACTAATACTTCGAAGACAGCTCTATATGGGCACCATTGTAGAATTACATTGCAAAAATATTAAAATCTCTTTGCCTTTAGATACCCTTCAATAAAAAACAACTTGCGGTTATTGATGCATATGCTGCTTCAAACTACACTCATCGAAACAAAAGTATACACAGTTTACTGTTTGGTGCCCGCTGCGCATTCGTTTATCTCCCACCACAGCACGTATGCAGCTTCTGCCTCCAATCCCTCCCCCTTTCCTCTCCTCCATTTGAAGACAGCCGGCTACATTGAATTACCGTCTGCTTGAAAAGAAACTTATGGAGGGCACGTTTAACACCGCACTGCCTGTGGGTTTAACAACTGTGATGGCATCACGAAAAGATTTAATTAAGAGCGATGGACGGATGGCGGAAGCGGACCTAATTTATCTTGGTATGTGCGTTATTGATGTGCATATACAGTAAATAAACAGTGACGAGGCATCATAATCTTTAGGCAATTCCAACATGGTGTGCATTAAGACATGGACTGCTTTTAGCAGTTGCCAATGTGATCTGCAGCATGAGGAAATATTGGAGAGAGCGTACACACCATATCACAACGAGGCTGTTAAAATACTCAAAGACAGTAAAAATGACTTTAGTTTTATTTGCCGTTCAGATGAAAAGGAAATTGAGCCGCATAAAATTTAGTTTTAAGAAGCAAATGACGTAGCAAAGAATACATGTGCAGTTTGATGTTATTCACAAGGATCACAGAACACCTGACATCCATTCCAATTTTGTAGTAAATCCCGTGGAGGTGTTCGTTTAGACAACAAGGGGAGTGGCGCTTTGATAAAATTTAGCATTTAAAATTCAGCAGATATTTATTTATGCGCCATTAAACTCGAAACAAATTAATTTAACTATCGATGAATGAAATGCGAACAGTTCAATGATTCCTAACGCAAAGTTCACAGATCTGTGACCTAAACCAATTATGACTGCTGTTCCAAAATTAATAGTAATGATTTCGCAACAGTGCGACAATATCTTAAAGCGGATTTCGCTGAAGATTTCAACTCTCAAATGTCCTCAAAAACGGCTAATTTTCTAATTTAAGCATCGATAGCGGAATTCAGTAAGAACTCTGTGGATAATTTTTTTCAGTAGAGATTTATTGGCGTCTCATCAACAAATCGCAATGAATTTGTTGGAGTCGATTTCAAATGTAAAAGAAAACCTTCCAATCCAGATCTCAGCCCAAAAGCTTCAGTCAAGAGCAATATTCGAGATTGATGAAATATCTGACCTAGAGTTATAAGAATGAACTTTTCGAATCGAGCCCAGCATTGATTTAGGAGCACAACGCATGAATTCCAAAGGTTCTGGTGAGGTAAACTTTTTGTCGAAATGGGCATGTAATCGAACATATATCACCTCTATCTAGTTTCTTAACGAAGAATTACCGACATGCGGTCGCATATCAGATACTTACCATTTCAACATTAAGTTCGCCTAAATCGGTCACTGAATCCAAATTCGACTGCGTCCAATAGAGAAATGAAATGAGCCTCGTGAATGCAAACTCGAAATCGACAGCTTTACTCTGCGAGAAATTTTCCCACAACATCTTCACTTCCCTCCAATAACCCTGAAAATGCTCAGTATCTGAACCGTATAATGCGTCCACTTGAGAATGACGAAATAAAATTTGCTGAGATTGCGCCAAATTATAATCAAAAAACGAAAACTGAATATTCCCTTTTTATATATCGAAAAATTCGGCAAAGAGGTGTTGATTGTGATTGAATATTGCATATGACCCTTTTTCCTCGATGAGAAAAGAGAGAGGCAGCGAACAACTGCCTGCTAGACTTTGTAATATCTCGAATTGAACCCAATTCCTAACTTCGAGGTGGAAGAATACTCTCAATAGTTTACTAAGGTTTCTTCTTCCATCCACACCGCTTACGACTATGAGAAATAGGAACAGAAACTTTCTTAAATATCCGAAGCTTCACATGCTGCTATCGCACGTCGAAAATATACTCCGCAGGAATGCTCTCTTCAAAGATTAACCGTAACTGTCAATAAATCCATGACATCAGCTATAACAAGACTCAAACTACCGTGAAGAGCATTAAGTTTATCAAAACAAAGGGTTAAACGTGTTGAAGAGTCGAATTAACACTGAAGCAATTGAACGCTTTCATAACCGCTCGCCGAGGTCTGCTCCATAATCCATAAGGCATAAAAAGAAGAGCAGATCTCTTTCACTTCCGGTGGGAACTGTCACCAGACGACTTCCATATGATTATGTTCACAGTTAGATGCAAAGAATGCTAAGTAACACCTTCCACACTGTTATCACAATCCATTTGTGTTCGTCAGCACAAGACTAGCTAGCTAACTGAACACCTTCGTTCAATATGCCATCTTCTTTCCTCTCTTATAAGCAAGCATCTGGCAGGTAACATAAGAACAGAAGAGGAAGGGTGAAAAAAGCGATGGATGGCAAAGCAAAAGCTCAATTCTGAATGTCCACATGCAAACCACCTCTACCACGATTGCCTAACCACATGCTTAAAACAACAACCACGAGGTTGAAGTGCTCACTGGATTGGACAATTCTCGCGCTATATCGAGTCGTTCGATCCCTCCGTTCTTTCCCAGCGCTAATAGCCGATTTCCTGAAAACATAAGAATTAACGAACAAAGTGGGAAAGCAAATTTGTCAACTGACAGCTGCCTGCTCAGACTCTTCAAAATCATCCGAAACATCTTCCCATTCACTCAGCTGTTCAGAATTTTAAAGACCAATTCCATTTCATCATTTTCTCCACTGAATTGAAATCCGTAACGTCATTTTAACCGAAATAAGCTTTATTTTTGCCAAACACTGCTACCACATCGCCGTCAGCCATACTGCAAAGAGATACTCACATGCAAGAGATGACCACAATAAAAAAAGAACATTACTGCTAAAGACGCAAGCTCAGGCATACAACTGGCAAATTTAGAAGAGAAGTGCTTCGAAACTCTGAAGGGAACGTACGTATTGCGAAGAGCAAGTTGCCACTACCCAACGACTGCACCTTTGCTAGTGGTCGTAGCAAATCTCCGCTGAGATAAGCGAACAGGGTATGCGGCACATAGAGACCGGGTCCGATCGGAAACGATCGCTTCTCTAAATTCTCCTTTGACTCCATCTTCTCTTCTATGATCGTATGCTTCTTCATTTCCACACTTGCGCTGTCGCTGCAGATTGTGTTCTCAAGAGACTGTGATGAACCTTCAGCTGAAATAAAACGCAATATGAACAATCAGTCGAAATTCCATATCGACTCCGATTATATTGATGAAGATGGCATCGCAATAACCAATAACTTTTATGTTTATTTAACAACTCACGTCATTAAACGTCTAATTGGCAACCTTAAATTTCACAATCTCTACAGAAATGTTAAGGTTGATGAACGATGGCAAAGCAGTGGATATGGCAAGCAGGATATGCACACAAATGGCAAGTGAAGCTAAGCAGCTGAGCCACCACTTGAAAAAGCCTCAAAACCTGCCTCGTGCCACTGTGGTAGAGTGTGGTTAAGGCATAAAATGATCCCCAGTTACATACTGCAGGTACAACAGCGACCATGCAAACTATTGGTATACAAATACAGCCAAGCATGACATCACAAGTGAGGGCTGTAAGAATGGAGTCACACGACGCTTCCAGCACCATCAAAACGTTATGTTCCCTTCCCGATACAACAACAAAAGTAACGCTTCGTTTTCAAACGACTGCCTCACTTTGAATGCAATAAACCTGAGAAAAAGTTCCCCAAAATTCAGACATCGACGCACCTTTGGCCGTAATTCCAACTTCAAACCAACCGGTTCCTGAAAACCATACCTGACCCATTAATCGACACAGTACTCAGGCACTCCCCACGTTGCGTCGATTTGGGTGTTGAGGGTCGTAAATCAAAGACAACTTCTTGAGATCCCTGCGATGACCGTTCTTCCTTCACGATGAGTTTCTAAACTACAGCGAATCAGCAACTATATCTCTGAAGCAGATGAATCAAAGCGCAACACCACCTCCTTCAAGTACAAGAAGCTCGACATCCAACTGAATACACCTACAATGCAAAAAAAAAAAAGAAAACACGTAAGTCAATGAAACAACGCAACATGCTACTAACAAACCGCCACTGATGAATCGTAGCATCCAAACTCCTCCGCCCTTCTTTACTGAAGTCATGATAGAGGGATTTTTCGTAATCCGCTTTGCTGATGTTGTTTACCCATTTTGAAAACACAAAAATCAAGAAAAGTACTTTGATCGGCTTCATGCGAATTACTCATTTAAGAATTCCAGCGATGACTGTCTGCATTCTTGTCCGCCTGACGGTTTCAACTCAAGAAGAAGAGCGCCTTGAGCAATGAAACTTGCTGGTCACAACCTTATACCTAACGTGCAACAGACCAGACGGTGCTCTGCAAACGGTCAACCATTCACATGTCCTTTGACGATCTCCCCTTTTTAGGCAACCGGACGATGGGAACGTAAAAACTACAGGTTTCGCCATTCTCCTTATTATAAATTCTCAGCTGTTTTCAACAAGGGAGCTCATCAACTTTTGCACTTCTCTTTTTGATAAAAGAGCATTTCGCATCGTCGTTGCAAACTTGAGTATTTCAGAAAAACGCTTTTCCCTCAAAGCAAATGCCTTCTGAATCGATTATAACTTAGCTTCTAATGACTTCTTCATGCAAACAACATGGTGAAGTGGCATTGCTGACCATCCAAATGGTGCACGAAATATGCAGTAATTATTATAAGGGAAAAAGATAACTTAAAACAAACCTGCCCACCATTCTGCATCCCAGATTCGAGTTCGATCTTCTCAACGCTCACGCTCTCGTTTATGTCCGAGAGTGTCTGATCGTCTGTGTCCAACACAGTTATCGTAGTGCCCACGGTGTTTGGCGTTGAGCATGTGAAAACGTGAATCCCGCTTGGCACTGAAACAGCGCACACCGAATTGTGAGCCAAAAGACATACTTAACTAAACGATGTTCCCCGATTGGATCGAACCTGTCGTGAAATAGTCTATCTTGCAGCTTCCGTAAGTGAACAAATTTAAAGGCTTATTGATGATGTAACTGCATTGATATAGAGATTTATACAATTGCAACATTGATGATATAACTAGACGACGAGGTTGATTATAAAAGCTTAGGAGGTAGGAACTCGTCAACTCCAACATACGACGGCACATGAAGGTTCAGTCTTCTGTTACAAAGCAGACTTCAATCCTCATCATCTTTCCCTCTTTTCCTCCCTCCTATCTGTTCGACGGATATCCCACGTAAATCCTCTTAAACACAGACGCACAGGCACATAAAAGGAACACAGAATTTACTTATTGAAAACCATCTCCAGAGGGCAGATTGGGTAGAGTGCATAGGGTTAGAGACATAACCAACAATCACAGAAGCAAGATGAATCATTACCTGGGCAAGATAAGGACACAAACCTTGTTTTTCACTTTCCGTATCTGTATCGAGTTCTCTATCTCGCATGCATGAAAACGCCTTGCGAATGTCATCCATCATGAGTTGTTTGAATTCCCCTCCTGCGATTACATCCGAAAAGTAGATAACTAGCTGGCTGAAATTTTTGGATTAAACATTTTCGGCAAAGAAAAATTATGATTTTCAAGAGTCCCAATTGTATCTATTCGCTGCTCTCAGATGTATGCTGTTAACCACAAAAGTGGGTAATTTTGTTATTGTGCTGAGCTACGTTTGCCATATTTGAAAACTCATTTATATTTGTCCAGCTTTGCAATATATGAATTATTTCTTCATTAAAAGGCCTGGCAGACACCGGACGCACCGTCCTCCAAACGATACAACGAAAAATGAAACCGATTCCGTTCTACTGGACAACCAAAAACTATTGATGGTCGTAGTCGTAACATCGCGTTTATTTGGATCCCCATTCCTTAAGAGCTCGAATTTCAGGAAGGAAGAATCAAAGAAAAGCATTTTATTGGGACAGACCCAAGCAATTTACCCTTGATTTCTTGCAAGCATTTAGCGCCGAGAGATGGGATATTTCTGATGGCGATATAAGCAAGGATGATGGTCACCTCCTCAAGAAGCTTGAGAAACGAAAATCTGCTGCAGCTGTAAACATCGCGGAGCAGCCCAGGAACCGTTGTCAGATTGAAACGACCGATCTTCGTAAAAAAGGAGAAATGATCGCGCATGACGACAAGAGAACAGAATACAAAGTTTTGTGCAAATTTGCACGAAATAAGATGAGAAAAGATTTCGATGCTCACATGTACGGAAGTTACGGGGAACACAGGTGCATCTAAAAATCCCTGCCGCTTCACTTGACTGAGCAAGAGAAGGAATATCCAATAGAAAACGGATAGAAGAAATATATAAAACATTCTACGAACAGCTGATTTCGTCGACCGTCCCAGTGAAGGTCCCTCATCTGAGCATGACCTCATCCATTCCGGAAGTAATACCGAGTAGAGTAGAAAATGCTATAGGTGCCACGAAGCAGAGCTAGGCTTTAGGAGCTGACGAGCAGAAAAAAATCTACGCCGGTGGCAAAATACTCATAAAGGCGTTGAGTACTCGGTTCTCGACGAACCGAATATTGGGAAAAATCTGGCGGAATGGAAAGGGTCACGAACTGTTTTGATACCCAAAAAAGGAAGCCACGGGGGTATTCGGGATTATCGCTCGATATGTCTGCTATTATATGCCTACAAAGTTTTCATAAGAGTAATCTGTAACAAAACTGAATCAATGAGTTAAAATTTAATCAAACAGTTAACGTGAAGATGCCAGAGATTACACGGCACCCCTCTACCTACTCTTCGTAGACATTAAGAAAGTCTTCAACTCCGTACAGCACAATGCTCTACTCCAAAGCCTCTTTGATCAGAGAGTGATCCCACGTACATTCCCCTCATTAAAGATTCACTATGCGATTCGTATACGGAGATCACTCTTTTTGAAACAACATTAAGTATAAGAATCGGTATAGGTGTAAAACAAGGAGATATCTGCTCTCTGGAAGCATTTTCATGAGCTCTCGAAGCTGTCCTGAGAAAAATGAACATAGCAGGCTGTTTCAATATCGACGGTGAAGAAATACAGATGCTTTTCTTTGCGGACGACGTAGTAATTGTTGCAAGCGATTCAAAAAAGTTGAAGAATTTGCTAAATGAGCTCAGTAATAATGTCAAGAAAACTGGGCTCCGCATCCACGACTTTAAAACGAACTGGATGAAGAATGCATTTTGTTGTCTGTTTACCATGACGCTTGGTAGTGCGGATATCGAGCTCATGGAGCAGCACCCATACCAGGTGTACTTTGTGAAAATAAGCAATGACTTGGGTCTGGAGCTAAGAAGAAGACGAGGGGGTGGGCAGCCTTCAGCAAACACAAGGATATCGTTTACGATGCGAAGGCAACACTGTCTACAACGGTGGAACTCTTCACTTCCACTACTCTCCA
>JAARMF010000787.1:49523-62349 GCA_022844705.1 Toxascaris leonina | reverse complement strand
GGGGGGGGGGGGGGGGGGGGGGGGGGGGGGGGGGGGGGGGGGGGGGGGGGGGGGGAAGAGTGGGATATAGTGTGTATCCTTCCTCCCTATTCGCCACTCTTGTTTTGCGATTATTAATGCAGCACGCTGCTGATATGGCTATAAATTGATCCTCTTTAATAAATCGCTGTAGAAAACAGATTGTTCGATTGCGTGCTTCTAGAAGCTTACGAAATAGATATTGTTTATACCTACCGATCATCATAGGAAACGATTCTACCGCATCCGGTGGTTAATCGGAAGAAGTTCCTCCAGATTTCAAAAACAGTGATGATTTTTCCGCTCGAATTTTTTCCTTTTTTTTTGCGTTGACTTTGTCCTGATGGAACATCCTTGTGATATCTTGTGTCGAGGTACTCATTTGTTTCGAAAGAGACGGAGCTATTAGGAGCAGAATAGCTACATTACAAAGCAATAATTTATTAAATATTTTGCGTCGAGAATGCTGTGGGTTACCCGATAAGTAAGAAAACAAGAAGGAAGCGATGAGATTATTCGACGGAATGATTCACACAGAAATGAGCGGTGCCCGTATTTTGAAGGAGAGCAGCTGTACTCAAAATGAATACAAACAATTGCCAAAATGTCGAGAAAATTCACCAACACGGCATGGTTGGTAGCTGATCGCGAATCTGATCAAGAAAGCTCATATTTCGGATCAGACCTGGAAATGGTGCGATCACAATTCTCCTGCCTGCTCGTCGACATACGAACTTGATTACGTCGACTTCACAGCCCGAGGTCTAGAGAGACGCCTCGTTTGTGAGACAATAGACGCGTATAGTGTTCGTCGGCAACGTGTCACATAAACCGTTCAGACTGATTGTTTTAGTGGTACGAGCTTCCATCGTGATTTGTGTTTCGTTGTGTTGACTTTGGTGAGCGTCGTTTCGTTCGCTGTTTGATCGTTTCTTGAGGATTGTATGTTTACGGGTTCCTCGTTTACGACTTTCATGTCGCTTTATATTGTAACCTTCGAGTACCTCACTTCTAGCAATGTCATCGATTATTGGCTGATCGTTGATTGCTAGGACGGCCGGCACTGTCTGACGACGTTTTGTGGTAGCCATTTGTGAGGCGATTAAGCGGTGTCGATTCGATGTGAGTTCGAACGAACGACGTCGTGGTTTACCACGTGCACCTGTACGTGAAACACGTGATGCGATATGCTCAGGTGGTGCTGCTATAAGCATTGGTAGGATGCGATGCAATACCCTCCATATCGGTAGCACAAGACGTATCGTTGATCGCTTGAATTCCTTCACTGTGAACGAATAGATTATCGGATTCAGCATCGAATTGCAGTATCCTAAAAACACGAGAATGCATTCTCTTATTTTTTGTTATTATTCGCAAAAAAGTTATTTCCACTGTCTTTTAACTTGATTGAAGTAATAGTCATCGTGAAGAGATAGAAAGCTATGATGGATTTTGCGCTGAACGAATGCAAAAAGAGGTAGTTATAATAAGGAAGGGGGAGGGGGTGTATGTAATCGGAGAGAGGGAGAGGTGTCTAAAAGATAGACTAGATCGTCCAGCGAAATAGAGTCATCGTGGGACATGTCGTTTTGAACTTACCAAGCCATGAGGCGATATCGATTACCACTGTAGGAATACATTTGCACTGATAATCTGAAAGTTTCGGTATTATTGAAATGGAAACATAATTAGTCATAATTCATAAAAACTGACGTATAGTGCGAAAAAAAAAAGAAGAAAGAAACGAGAAGTGCAAAAGTGAAGTTGACGCAGACGAAAAACAACAAATTTCCGTGATTGCCAGCAGAGTTGCATATTTCATTCACTTATTTATGATTTTTTCCTTCAATTTCAACTTCATTTACGTTCAAATTTCTTTCAATGTTACCTTAAAAGAGGTGTATATGTGTTAAGAAATTCCATCAAAAATTTCATAAAATAGTGGAGAAAACTGACCGTTTTTTCTCGAGTATCATAGCTTAGAAAGCGGAAATCTAGCAGTGTATTTAGATCTTTCAAATAGACGTCAAATTCGTTGTTGACTTGAAACGTTTAAAGAAGTTCAAGTATCGGACTACTATCTCTCGCTGTCATCTTCTCATTCTCATTCCCGCCATTACTGCCACCCCTTCCCCCCCTCCCCTCTCATCCCATTCCCCTCATTCCTGTCACTGTCCTCTACGATCTATTCAAAAATACTTTGCATATTTTTTGGATGTAATTGATGCTAGATGTTGATTATGCATTACATGAATAGTACTGTTATGATCGATTAACAAAAATTCTTGCATACGAAGAAAGGTTGAAATCACTAAGGCAAACGGTTTTCCAATGAAACTGTATGATTGAAGCAACTTATGAGAATAAGCCCTTAAGAGAGCTCATATAAGGCATGATGATAAAAACGATTACTTTGATAGTTAAGGCCTAAACTCAGATCCCATCTTAAAGAGCCTGCTCAAAGGGAAATACATATCGAATAGCTGGGATATCTTATGAATTCTTCAATGCGACGCAATTGTTATTTGTAGTAAAAGTAGCGTTTGAGTTGTATATGATTACGAATTTTTTTTTTTCAGCCAAATGCGTGAATGAGATTGAAGGGAAGCTGAAGTAGTTGATAGTCCGAAGGTACTTACTGGTCAGGTAGAGTCCGAAGAATGGTAGCCAACAGAAGAGAAATGAGCATGAGACGACGCCCAGCGTCTTCGCGATGCGTTCGTGAGTCCTGAGGACTCGACGTTGGTGTTCAACCATACCATTGTTTCTACCAAAATGAACACGCAACGTTGTCTGCAGTAGTATTCGATTTTTGAAGACAATAAAAGACCAATCGAATCCTATTGTTAGCTCAGTAGAATTTGGTTAGAATCATCGGGTTAGATGTTTCATGGCTCGAACTCATTTTCCTCTTCTATCCTTCGTTCCGCTCTTCTCTCTCCCACCATTTCCTTCCTTACTCCTTCCCCGCCCTCCACCACCGTCCGTTCCTTCACGCATTATGATGTCTAAATGAGAATAAGCAAGAACGGCTATTTGCAATTTCATCTAACTCCAATTTGAGTTATGCATTCTCGTTCATCTAAATAAGCGGAAGTTTGTGTTGATGAAGCAAGGGTGATGCATTTGATTTCTGCAAATTTGTTTATTCGGCCAGCTTACAACTTCAAAAAGTCTCGCGGCTTTTTCTTATAAAAACTCATTTTTATAAAGATCATAATAAATTGGTTCTGTAATAAATTTGGAGTACAACTTTCATGCCATATCAAAATATTTTTACTAAGCGGAATAGATAATTGAAAATGAGATTGAGTTTATTAGCGAAAGATTTTCATATCGCATAGGTCATTTCGAAGAAAATTTGCCGCTATAGTTTTTTTTTGGCCCGTGGATTGAAAGTGTCGGAGAGGTAAATATCTCAGAAACACTTTTTTTGACGAAGCTTATAAACTTTTGCAATGAGCTTATGAAATGCTTCAAAGTCTAATGGATACTTTGATGAGTATCTCTAGTCGACAATTCCTGCAATTTCGTTAGATGCTTCTTTAAAGGTCAGTTATCTCCAATGTTTTGATTCTGGTTTTTTTTTTTTTTTTTTTTTTTTTAAATAGTACACTTTAAAGCATCATAAGTTTTATTATTTTTATGGGAATGATACATCCGCTTTTCATCGAAAATCGTTGATTTATTTCCATTATTGTCTCGAAGCATTACTCATATAAAGCATGAATCGTTGCTATTTTGTTATTTCTGTTGTTCGAATTATCTGCGCTTCCATTTAAATTGGTATAGTAGGAGCGTTCAAAGAGGCCAATCATTTTTTTTTTTTTTTTGATTCTCTTAGGGCGATTTCTTTTTTTTTTTTGGCAAATCTTTTTCTAGTGCCTTAACGCTTTGTATATCATTGTGATTTCCTCAATTCCCCGTGGTCACTTCATAAACTCTGAATTTTTTCGTGGCAGGAGTAGGATTTTTGATTGTTGAATTGACATTTGAGAGAGTTATTGTTGTGTTCATGCGTGCGATGAAATTGCAATAAAGCTATGCATGAATAAATTAGCATCCGAGGCTTTTTATAGAAATTGTTGACGGAAAAAGGCGCATATGTCCTTTGACAGAATTTAACTTCATTCCCAGCGCCGCTGTTTGCATTCGTAAGAGGTGACCGTTTAGGACATTTGCCCGTCACTCATCTTATTTTCAAAAGTTGCACTTAACCAGTAATATGCCGTCATTTGCATTAAAATTTAACAGTTGCTGTTTTTAATCTTACTGGATTGATCCGTATAGTGTAAATATCGATAAATACTCTCATTTTTCGATGTTCGACTGGATAGCGAAATAGGCAACAAAGTGACCTCTATCCTCTTTCCTCTTCGAGTACGACGTTTGAATTGAAAAGATAATTTGTTGTTAATGTCTCGAGTGTTTATTTATTTGTGTTTTATTATTGTATGCCGATATATTTGCTAGAGGAAGTTACTGATCACTCTTACGATTCTTCACTAAATTTATGAAGATTTTAAACCTTGAACGCTTATTCGAAATTATATGATGGATGATGATTTCTCCCTTTGTGGTTTTGTTTATTGTGATGAAAAAGCTTATCATTAGTGAATGAGATGTGAGAAGAAAAACGAATTATAAAAAAAAGAACAAACTTGTTGACTGATAGTATTCGTGAGGAAATTCATATTTTGGCCAAGTACCATAAGAAATCCTTTATCAAGAGCTCGTTGTCTATTTCTAGCTAGGCGATATATCCTCCAGTAGAATGTTAGTGTTACTGAAGCGGGTAAAAAGAATGCGAATACGACACTATGCGCCAAATAGCGAATCTCGTGTCCTACGAAACATATGGTCTGTAAAACATTTCCCACAATTATTTTTGAGGTGATAAATCGACATGATCTCATAATATGAGAACGCTTTAGTGAGCTTAACTAGACAAATCGGCTCCTCGAGGTAGAACCGGCTCCTCGAGAGGTCGACTGAATTGATATTGAAATGGTATAATAGAAGATTTGAGGACCTTGAAGAGTAAATAAGATGCAGAAAGGACAGGGTATGAATGAATGACAAATAATAGTATCTCATTACTGATTTGAGTTGAGCTAAATTGCTATAAGATGTTGAGTATTGAGCTTTGGGATTTGCCACTTTTAGGAAAATTTGGGCTTTTCGAATGGCACGAGGCGCACAGCTATGATTGTGCTTTGTTGGGAACTTGTAGTGATTCAATTTCCGATTTTTATTTCTAATTCTAAGTGCTCGACTTCTTTAACTAGTTCACATCATTCGTCTCTTTTATCAGTACTACTACTTCTCTTTGACTATAAAAATTGAATAAGAGAAATATCGCTTTCAGGAGGTTATTAATAAGAAAGTTTACAAGGAAAGTAAAGCATTCACATACGGTATCCACACAATCGGGCTGATCCCAACGAACAGTTGTTAGTAAAATTGAAGTAGAAAAACTCCATATTATCATCATTGCAATAATAACTTTGGTTTTTGTAACAACCGATTTATAACTTAATGGTCGTGTTACAGCTAAATAGCGATCAGCTGATATAACGCATATAGTTACCTGCAATGTGCGTGCTATAAATTGTATAAAATTGCCCATTTTACACGTCATCCAAATCAGTGGGGCATCATTTTCTCACTCGCTTTTACAGGGGTTAGTTAAGTTTTACGAAAAAAAAAGTAGTTTCCTTTCGTTTAGCGCTGTATCTCAAAGGCTGCTCTCCTTGTCTAAGCTTTTTGCCGCCATGATGGCTTTTATTTTTCAATACTTGAACTTAAGCAATTCTTATTCATTTTTTATTATGATTTTATTAGTTAATATGAGCATTCAAAGGCATTTGGTTCGCATCTGCCCTCTCATCAAAGGAATAAACCATTGCTTATTTCATCGTTGCTTTATGCCACTAAATCTTGATTGTACATTTTCTAAGAAGAGTAATCTATTACTCGAATGATATATTTGTCGTTGAGCTTTTTTTCTGAACGAATTGATAAAAGAGAACTTATACTGAATTGGTTGTTTATAGGTTCGAGGTGCGTGTTAGTATGCCAAATACGCATCATTGGTTATGTGAGAGTTATTTGCATTTTGCTCATTTAAGTTAGTGGAGAAACGAAGTGAGGAAAGTTCGAGTGGTTAGAGCTAGAGAATCGTTGTGCAGCGAGTAAAAATAGATTTGATTCAGCGGCACATGAAGTCTTGAACTTGAAAACATGGCCATCATGGAAACGGCCTCAGGCAGACGAAAGCGTTTTGGCATTCCGAATTGCAGTCAGTCACTGTGCTGTAGGGCAGCGCATCGGGCAATTCAATTTGCACGAATTGTTCAAGCTAAGCGACAGCAAAGGCACTGATGCGCCAATAGTACGCTTATGAAGGCACTTTTTATTAGGTTTATTCGGTCAGCTAAAGCAAATTTATTGCGTTTAGTGGGAGGAGGGCAGTTACATTATTGGAGGGAGGGGGAGGGGATGATTCGTTCAGCACGTAATGTTCAACGTAATATTCATTCACTTGTCCGAACTAGTGATTGCTTCAACTCTGCTGAAGTTAATTTCTTAACACCTAACACGTTTACCTTTCTGAAGTGCTTACCCTCAGAGACTTATGCAGAGGGGGAGAGAGGTCGACGGTATTTACACATCGCTTTAATAGCATTCACGAAAGCGCATATAAGATATTCAAAAGCTTATCAGATAGAGAAAACCCCATAGATTTATGGAATTTTAAATGGAACAGGATGTCAAAGGTTATGGGGCACTAAAATGGGCCCCTCAACGAAAGATGCGTTATGTTGTTCAGTCGACTATGTAATGGAGGAGCAGATATTATTACACAACGGCAATTGTAAATTCACTTTCTGCTGTTCGGATAGAAACGAACTAACAACTGAGCATGTGCAGAAAGTCACATCGGCTGCAACCCATAAGCGGCAGAGAAACCTTCCGAATCTCCATTCGCGTGCTATAATATGAAATGCACCCAGCGGTAGCACAAACATGCCGACGAGAAAATCGGTTAATCCAAGATTCCATACGAGTAGCGTTGTGTTTGTACGACCAACTCGAGCCTTGAAACACAACACGAGCAGATTACCGAATATCGTCAAGAGGATAATGAATGAGGCGGCCACTGTAAAAAGAACCACAAGTGGTAGTGGCATCGGTTGCGAACTATACGAGGTAGCGAGATCTTCGTGCTGCAACAATTTTGGCATTTATTTTCTGCTAATCTCGTTAATTACAAATGAATGTTAAGCACAAATCTGTATTCTTCGATTTAGACGAATACTCAGTTGAAGAGCCTATTTTTGATTGTTTTTTGATGTTATCAGTTGATTGTTATCAGTGATAGAAATTTCGATATTTAAGAAATTCAATGCGCCACTATTTAAAAAAAAAAAAAAAAAAAAGAAAGGAAGAAAAACTAACTGCAACTGAATTGGATTAAAAAAAGTTAATATCAATATACGCTCATCAACTATCATTTCGTATAATTTACTCGATAAAATTTGCACAGCACAATAATTTATTTAGAGCGTTTTATAGATAGTGCAGAATAAACTATGTCAAATATTTAAGCGATCGATTCGGTATTCCATGGGGAAACTTCAGCGATTTGAAATCTGTGAATATCAACGATGATTCATTAAATAAGTGATGCGAATTGCTTTCATGTAATTTCATTTGTATAAATAGGAATAGAGTTTTAAATGATAGCATAATACCTCAAATTTTGTCATTCACTTCTTTTTTTTTTTTTTTTTTTTTTTTTTTTTTTTTTTTTTTTTTTTTTTTTTTTTTTTTTTTTTTTTTTTTTTTTTTTTTTTTTTTTTTTTTTTTTTTTTTTTTTTTTTTTTTTTTTTTTTTTTTTTTTTTTTTTTTTTTTTTTTTTTTTTTTTTTTTTTTTTTTTTTTTTTTTTTTTTTTTTTTTTTTTTTTTTTTTTTTTTTTTTTTTTTTTTTTTTTTTTTTTTTTTTTTTTTTTTTTTTTTTTTTTTTTTTTTTTTTTTTTTTTTTTTTTTTTTTTTTTTTTTTTTTTTTTTTTTTTTTTTTTTTTTTTTTTTTTTTTTTTTTTTTTTTTTTTTTTTTTTTTTTTTTTTTTTTTTTTTTTTTTTTTTTTTTTTTTTTTTTTTTTTTTTTTTTTTTTTTTTTTTTTTTTTTTTTTTTTTTTTTTTTTTTTTTTTTTTTTTTTTTTTTTTTTTTTTTTTTTTTTTTTTTTTTTTTTTTTTTTTTTTTTTTTTTTTTTTTTTTTTTTTTTTTTTTTTTTTTTTTTTTTTTTTTTTTTTTTTTTTTTGATATTTTGTACGCTTTTCGCATAAATGTTAGCTGAAGTTTTTAAGATAAGCTGCTTGTTCCTACCGCTTGTTGATGGTTTAAACGCTATTCAATGGCAATGGTACATCTGCCACCGTTGTCACACTCTCATAAATGCAATCATCAAGATGTGCTACCAGTTTTTTTTTTCGATAATAAAACTAACAAATGCAACGCTATTTCACTTCTAGTTCGTATACGAATGGTTTGCTATAATTTAAATAGCTAAAATAAGTTTTGAAACTAAAACACACCTGCAATTGACATTCGGAGTGATTCATACTCTGGATAAGCGATCGTTAGTGAGATCGAATATAAAGTTGATAGCAGCGGTCAGGAGGCGACCGTGTGATCGGTTGAGTAAGGAAGGCTCGCTCAACAAGTTATGGCGTTATTCTGTTGGGCAGCGGGCGGCCATGTGAGGTCTAGCCCCGCGATTGCACGAGGCGCGTTCCTTTGCGTGGTCACCTAATTCAGATTTGCGCCCCAAAGCGCTCCTCTCGAGAGTCAACGAGCATCGTCACATCCAACGCTGCTTCGCTTCAATTCTTTTGCTCACATTGTCTCTCTTCATATTTCTTTTCGTGTGTGATTCTTCAATCGCTCACTTTTGACGCTTTTTTTCAAGCAACATACACCTACACCCTAATTGGCAACGTTCATCGTCAGCAGCATGATTTCTAGTTCGGTATTTTTTACGAAGTAGACGCCATTGTTGTTAATTGTTTTGGTGGAGGGTATCCATTGGTGCGTTCTTCTATTGATGAAAATCTTCTTTTCAGATGGCGATGTGTTTAAGCACTTCTGGGCTTGGAGTGATTTGTCAAGTTATTTGTTGACGTTAGCGGGCTTCACTGTCATCTGCTCGCTCATCACCGCTCTTTTAATACAGGTGAGTAACCTGAAAGGCGCACTTTTACCTAGTCTCGTTTGCACTCACAGTTACTTTTGCGAGGATCCGTTTGTTTTTACAGGTTAACATAGCCCGTTTGGTATAGGTTGTGAAAATACTTGCTGATGATTAGAACGATGGGCTGCTTTTGAGGTGAGGCTGCATTCTTTTCAGCTTATAGAAAGGGAGTGTGGATGTAAGTGAGATTTGGCGTTGGCTGTGGACTCGAGGCAGCATTGTCTCGAGGAAACGACAAAGCCGTTTGCACGTACTACTAAGGGAATTCAATTTATAGAGCAAAAAGGGAGTGAAATCTGCGTCTTTTCAATGAAAAAATTGCGGAAACTCAACGAAACCAAACAATCTAGGGGGTCTGTGGATATTACGAAGATCATGATAACAGAGCACTACTCGACTGGGCAATATGGTCACTTGAGCTCAGTAGCGTCGTTTCCATTACGAGAAATTGTTTCATAAGTTCTCATTGTGCTTCTAATTTATTAAAATGGGTATTAAATATGCTATTTTGTGTTCATTGATTTACATTTTATTCAGTTTTTATGATGAGGTTTTTTTTTGTTTTGATTCCAATCAATCAGAAAATAAGTGAATGCTGGATAAGCGAAAATATAACAGGTATTATTTGACAAATTTGTGGATTTTAAAATAGAATTTTGGTTTAAAATATTTCTATTTTTCTAATTTTTTTTTCGAATGCCCCGGAGAGAATTTCAAATTAGCGTTCATATATGATATGCGATCGAATTTATATGTTCCCATATTACAAGATGACTCATGAATGAATATTTGTTGAGCATAATACTTCATTAAAAACTAACATTTTCCGCTTTGTTTTGCCTATCGCTTATTTCGATTTCAGTTTCTTCGATTTCAATTTCACTTCAATAGTTTCAGAAAAGGCAAAAGAAATCATTATAATGAATATTAAATGCTTTTTTTAAGCTAAAATTTACAATCGCCTAGTAAAACGCTTTACCTTCAAGCATTAGAAGTGTTATTTTATATTACATTTAAAATATTCTGCAAGCATCAAATTTTCATCCATACATTCTCGAAACATTCATCCTACTGTCGTAATCAGAAAACAATTAATCAAGACGGGACAGTGAGTATATTCGCCACTTATTCGCATTGAAATTCGAAAATTCTGTGCACTTCGTTTTAAACTGAAATACTTTTTATTAATGAATTGAGCTTATTATATGAACAGACGGATGTATATGCATTTATACTCGCACGCAGAATCATTTGATGATTCCAACAAAAAATAAAAATAAAAATAAAAATTCAAGAGAAGCGCAAACAAGACTTGCAATGATTTGCGCAATATGCATGCAGAGTTTGCCCATTGCGCACTCCTTATATGCATATTGAGCACATAAAAGATCATTCCATTAGAGAGAACATTCATTTCAAAGTTGGCGGTTGTCACAATTGCTATACCGCGTAGTTTGATTTTCTGCTCGATTTGAACATTCGACGATTGCATAAGTGCTTGAGAACTTATGAGAGGGAAAACATATATGAAGCAAGATTATACGCTAACATGGCTTATAAATGGGCTCAATAAGTAAAGCTGTTGAAGAGGATGCAGATTATGATGAAGCGTTTAGAGAGCTGCTATAAAAAAAAAAAAAAAAGAAGAGAAGAGACTTAGGCAGGCGGTTGCCGTATATTGCCTCGTTTTATGATGCAAAAGTGATAGACCTTTAGGCGCACATCGTACAGCGTTCAACATGCAATTGGCTGCACTCTTATTGGCGTTTTTTTTATGCATTTTATTTGGTGAATGTTAAATAATGTTCTAGCTGATACAATAGTAGTGCAACGATGTATCCTCAATAATTCATATTATCCTTGACGCATTATCTGATGCGTTCATTTTGTTTGAAATAGTATTGTGGCAATAATAATATTAGTAATTATAGCATGAACTCACTATTGAGTTATTTACGTTTCGAATCTGAAATATATCGAATAAGGAATGGAAAACTTTTGAAAATTTTCTTCGTAATGGCTATTCGAGTGGAGATGAATGCTGCGTAATACATTATCCAAAATGCGCTCTTTTTAAATGTTTTCGTTTTCCTCGTGTAGTTTATTCGTGTATATGGGAAAGTTTGCCGATTCGTTTTTGATAAGCATCGTTCGAATTAGTTTAAAGCAATATCGCCATTGCGCTAACCGTCTAATGCATATTGGGATTGTTTTTTTTTTTTTTTTATTTCCACGCCAATCAACTGAAAGACTTTTATATTCGATCTTAATAAAAGTGGAAATTCAACGAAGCGGTTTTAGATGTCGGTTAAAAAAACGTAAATTTTCTGCTGATTATCTGACAATGAGACAATATTGATGTTTGTGCGACGTCTGAATCAATATGGTTAATAGAGATATTGGGGGCAATGAGACATTTCAACGCATATAACGAATCGCTTCTTATGAATAGCAAACATATGTAGTCTTGTCATCATTGGGTTCAAACAACCATACAAGTACACACAGCAATAAACAAGTTCGAACTATGTTGGCTATGCTCAAGCGCTTGCTGGAGGCATAACCCTCTAATTGCATTTTGCAATGGTCGGCGAGAACTTCGAAATTTCCCAGACTCACTTAAGGCATTATATCCTTTTTTGGTTCAGCACAAACGTCGAAGCAATGAGAAGCTCGTAGGCAAATAAGCAACGCGTATCACGAGAATGTCCTTAACTCTAGTTAGAGAATTTCGATGTGGGGGACAAGAAGCAGTCTGGGCAGCCACGTGGTTTCGATCAGTGAACAAGGACAGCACGCAAACAAGTCGTCAGCTAGCAACATCCTTACGCTGCTCCCAAGCGGCCGCAGTGCGACAATTGAAGGAAGGCTGGTTGCATTGGCAGGATGAGTCGTCATGTGTCACACGAATCGACCTCGACAATCAAGGATCACAAAAGTTGACGTCGTCACGGAACTTCTGATGAAGCGTAACGTGTTCGGATAGCTCAATCATTTGGTTCGAAGTGGTGGAATATAGATCTTGTATGATAATCCTTAATGCCTCAGCGTGGGATATCTCATAGTTCTGCAGCACCAGTTCAACCGGCAGTGGACAGTCATGCAATGATGGTTCTGCTAAGCATATGGGATGACACTGCAGTAATTGCCAACATCTGTGTCGCCCAACTTGTGAACATAAAGAGAAAAATGGACTTAGATCCTTACTGGGACTTCCAACACGACCATGCACAATCCCATATCAGCAATCGTTTTGCGCTAACTTTCAAAGGAGACTGACTGGGAAGTGATCTGCTGTCCTCCGTATCCGCCAAACATTGCTCCATCAGACCATTATCTATCGCACATCTTGAAGGATCACCTGCCCGGGAAAAAAATCCAAGAACGAAGTGACATCAAAGCCGCACTGAAGCAATATCTCCAATCAGAGCCGGAGAAATTCTATAGAAATGGAATGATGGTGGCAGAAAGTTATCAGTAATAATGATGAGTACGTGGTCGACTGAAATTTTTATTGTAATAAGAATATATAGATTTGAAATAAAGTCAGCAGT
>JAARMF010000787.1:0-11197 GCA_022844705.1 Toxascaris leonina | reverse complement strand
CATTTTCAACTTCTAACTTCAAACACTTTATGAATTTTAGAAAGTCATAACACAAATAAATAAATCTACGTCTAGCATCGTTATAACACACCACATAACACGGAAATTTGCTGAGCACATTTTAACAGATTTTTAGGGAATATGTGTTGCGATATTGTGAGAAATTTAATGTGCATTTGAAAGTGGTAAATTTCAATTTGAATGTGATGAGAACGAAGAAAACAAAACATTGAGGAGAACTTGTTTTTGTGTGTGCACTTTATGCACAAAAAATGGAAGCTTAACACGAAAATTGCTGATGAACGATGGGAACTGTTTATTTGGCATTTTAGAGAATGAAACATAAAATTTTTTTTATAAAATTAAATGAATAAAATCCTCTCGCTTTTCGCATTATAATTTTAATTTTGCGAGTAATAGCAATTTTAATTTCTTTTAGATATTGGCTCTGCGTATGTACGTAAATTGCATTATGTGGGTAGAAAAATACGTAATATTGCAAATATTCGAATTTGGTTTGGATCAAAGAGGTATATTTTACTATCGGAAGAAAAATTAATGTCTATGATGAGCTATGAGAGAGAAAAAATTGAATTGGAAAAAATCATTTCGTTGAAAAAAATTCACTATCTCAAGATATTTTCTTTTTTTTTGTTCTGAAAAAAAAAGAAAATTTCCAAAAAAATTTTATATAGCTCGATTTGATTATCGCTAAAATTTAGCAGCAGTTCGAGACTATTCTAATTATAGTAAGCATTCGTATAGAGTTGAATGAGTGAGGTTTTTTTTTTTTTTCTGCTCATAACCGCAAACAGCAATTGAGTTGACAACTCATCCAGAAGGTATTCTCATTTAACGTTCCACATTCACAAAATGTTAACGATTATTTTTATTGCAATTCACTTAGAAATTTATTGAAATGAATTCCTCGTTTAAAGCCATTCATATCTATTATCTATACTATACTAATATTGCAGTCTCAAAGTGCAAGAACTTATAAACGCGGTTGCACAAAATATGGGCATTGAACCATCGGTGATGTGTGAAATCGATTTAGAATCTTTGGTTAGCGGCGCAATAAAGGCAAGTTTTAATTATATGAAATTGCACTTAGTGGAATTATTCGATGAAGAAGATGGTGAATATTAATAAATCCATCGATATTTAATTTTTTTTTTTGGCAATTATCTTAAAACAATTTCCGTTTATTGAGTTTTCAACACTCATAGAATTAAAAGAATATATCCTCAGATAAGATATTGAATATTAAAAGGGACAAATTTTATTGCTTGTTCTCCTCAATATCAACCCATATATATCATTCGAGGTATCAAACTTTTCAATTTTTACTGCTTCATCTCTTTCGAAACAATTTCGGCTCTAATAAAAGATGATGGCTTGACAATCTTTCAAACTATATAAGGTTTGCTTTGGCTATGGCCAAGAAATTGAAAATGGCGCAAAGGCTAATTTTTTAGACGCCTAAAGGTTTAGATTTCGATACTGAAGCCCAAATGATTGCTCGACCGTCTAGCAATGTTAAACGGCCGAGTATCGTTATAATAATGGCAATAATATAGTTGAATTGAATGGTAAAGCTCAGAAATATACGATAGAAGTGAATTTTATAGGTGAAAGAAGGAAAATTGAGCAGAGTGCCACAAACACAAATGATTTGTGAAGGTATATGGCCACCTGAATTAGTGCCGCTCTTTATGAAAGACGGTGCCTTTCCTGTGTTCGTCGATGATGATAAACCTTCTCCACATACTCCATCGGGGAAAAGTCGTTCTATGTCGTCGGAGCTGAAGAAATCGTCATTTCGCTTCATGGTTGTCAGTTATTGTTTCATCAAACTCCTCGCTTAATCTTTACATACGTTAATTTTCTTTCATGAACATATTCATAAGCTTTTTTGCAATTCTTAATTCAGCTCAAGTATATTGTTTTCTTTTCGCAGCATGCTAATTTTTGATGAAATTCGAGTCATATAAACAAACCCTTTTATAACATTCAAATGAATATAGCATTGAGGTTTTTAAAAAAAAAAGTGAAGTCCAAGATAGAAGAGGACTTACAGCATTTCCGTCATAATTACATATTTTCACCGCAAAAAATAAATAAATAAATAAATTTCCACTTAACATTTCCATCTACCAATGAAGTAGATTGATTAGTTGATAAATAGAAAAAAAAATGCAATAAAAATATATTCGAAGGCGGAAGTTGGAATTTTGAAGATATTGAATTTTACTTGAAAAAGTAATTAGCACTTGAAAATTTTCGACACGAAATAGTTCTTTGAAAATATTCACATACGAAAAATATTCCATCTATGAGAGATGAGAATATGAAAGGAAAATGATTGAAAAGACGAAAAAAATTTAGCCGAATGCTGAGAGATTTCACGTAATTCTTTTTCGTTTGAGATGGGAGAAATGTTTCGAAGATGGAAAACAAAGAAAAAAAAACCGTCAAATTTCGAGTATATTACGCCATTCGTAATGATAATAGAACTAACGATAAAGCATAATATGTAGTATTGCCTATTGCAATGAGGCAATAATGAATTTAGATGATTTCCATAGCAATAATTAATCTTTCCTCAATTAGTTTGGATCATATGATAAATCACTATAAAATTCATAGACAACTAACTATATCGCTAGAACTTTTTAAAATATTCCCCAAAAAATAGCAGCAATCATATATAGGAGAAAGGAAACAATTTCGATGATCATATTGCAGGATTCACAAGCGAATGGTTCTTCGAGTTCGATTCGCTATTCGGTAGCATCGCCTTTTAAAGAGGAATATAGTGAATATTCACCAACATGACCTATTCATTTCAATATATTCGACGAATCCTCAACTCATCAATCGTGTTGTCATTAGAGTTCATAATTATATTCAATGACTTCATCGACGAATGGCTATTGTTCGAAGTTTGTCAGTGTTGAAAAAAAAAAGTTGAAATTTAATAAATTTATGAACAAAATAAAGTGCTGATTTAAATAAAAAAATTTCTCTCAAACAGACTTATATAAGAAACAACTCGAATATGTGAATTTTAGCTTTCATAGATCAATTGCGCTTCTGGATTGTTGGCTTTTAAAAGTAATAGTCCGTCCATCCAGAAATCTTGTAGAATTTTGATACTTCGTTAGTGGTGCTCCTCGAAATGGCGCTATGATCGGATGATCAGCACGACATGCGCCGTATTCAAATATGGAGCTATTCGAATAATAGCCGCCTATATTTGCATAATTCTGCAAATATACGGAAATCTTGCGAAGAGATTACATGAGGTCTTATATTGTCGAGTGTTCCATTCATGGGTAATATCTTCGCGCAACTATAAAATTGCAGACAGACAAGTACGACAAAGCATATGCAAAGCTTCTTCGTCCGAGTTTTTTTTTTATTTCTTGAAATAAAAAGCATATTTCAAGCGAACTTCCACCTCTAGCGCGAAAATATCTCTCAATAACCGTTCACCGCCTTTACGAAAGACTGTTGTCAAAGTGTTGTAAGCTGCATCAACGTTTTTTAGTGTAGCAGTCACTTGTCAAGCCAAAATCATGACATATGCTTTCGCTTAGAATGCTTCACAAGAGTTCTTGCAATTAGCCGCTTTTTCTTGCTGCGTGGGTGTTTTTTTGTGTGTCAAATTAGCCAGAAACGAAAGCTCAAATACTGAAACGGAGTAGAACGCAGAAACGCAAATATTTTTTGAAGGGGGAGGGGGGAGGCGGGAGTCGGGAGGGGGGGGGCAGGAGTCGGGGAGGGGGGGTGGGTATATTCCTATGCTGCAAAACACCCACCTGAAATAATAGTAAAACAATTATATCCGTATCTCAGACATTTTATCGGCGTTCTAATTGCTGATATATATAAGATCCCAATTCGTATCTAATCAGAAACCCTTCCCGAAGGCCCAATCAGCTGCAAAACGACACATCCTGAAATTTTCTTTCCTTCAAACGTTCAAACACGTGGCTGGGCAATGGTGTGAAGACTCTGGATAAAGATAAAGAAATTCGACTTTTATTTGTTTTTAACCGATGACATCAACTTTCGCTATCCGCCCCCCCTCCCCCCCCTCCCTCTCTCACATTTAAAATATTCTTTGATCCTCTTACCAACATTCCTTACACAGGATGTTTTATACTCACAAAAGTAGCACCGACAGATGTCGGATGATTACTTTCCTAGTAACGACAACCCAACAGTGTAAAACTTAATGTTTTCAGGTTGGATAAATGAATGAATCAGTGCAGAACTATAGCATCTCAATGCTTCCACCTACAATCCGGAAGACAGCCTACAAGCACTTCATAGATATCGCCGAAATGATAACATACTTCAAAACTAGTGGGGCAACTTATGCCAGACAAAAAAAGATTCCACTATGAGATTCCTCGAGAATGTCCTATTGCTTTCTTCATAAAGATGATAAGCTGCTCACTATCGCATTTGATTTTCCCGACTATACTGAAACAGTGCTGTAGAAATTCCTCCAAATTGCTCTCTTTCTTCACTCCTCATAGTCCTTTCATTATGGCATCAACTTAAGAAGCTTATGCACTTATGTAGTTCAAAGAAATACTCATATAGCAAATTCAACGAGAAAAATCCTTTCATATACGTTAATATACAATTTAAATTAGATATCAGCTAATTTGTATGCTAAATAAATGCAATAACCAATAATAGCACTGATGATTATCGCAATATTACGAAATGTGGCGCTATAAACAACACATTAACCCCAAACAATTTATTGCCAACAAAGAACAAAAAAAAAACCATTCCGAATATAAATAAAGGCCAATAAATGAATGTAAAAGATGTAGTATGCTAACTGATTAGAAGGCTCAAATAAACGCAAAAGCGCATAATTGGCACAATAGAAAATATCCGCAGCAACGAGCACCGTTGCGAATGTCAACAAAATCACAGATCCATTCATTTGCATGTTATAGTGCATCTATTCGGTACTGTCAAAGCAAATGCCATAGAAATACAGACACAGACACCGACACATACACAGACACAGACACACACACCAACACGCATACATAGAGATAAGACAAAGCGAAAGTTGATTAATTAAAAGGGAATTGTGCAATGAGAGAAAGCACCACAGACAGAGAATAGTGAATGAGATTTGATAGTAATAGTGTGCAGAATGATTGCAATGCGCAAACCACAACATCGATTCCAGCAATGAAAATACTCAATTCTACGTCTATACAGATAGGATTTCCAGATTCGAAAGCCAATCGATTCAGCAGAAAACAAATTCCATGAAGGACAACAAACTATGGACAACGATTAAATCGATCATCAGAATCCGTTAAATATCACCTGAAACATTCGATTTACAATATCGCTAGAGTATCATCTAACGTAGCGTTGTGGATAACGTTACTCATCAATACATATCAAAGCTTAGTTCGAAGTTTTCAACTAATCTGACGGAAACCTATCATCAAATAAAAAGAAAAAAATATTCAACAATCAAATCTACTATTAGGCACTTTATGCTTCCTTATTGGATTATAATTTTTTTTTTTTTTGTTTTAGATCTATTAAAGGTGTGTGCATTCTAATAGAAAAGTTGATAGAGAAGAACGAAAAGAGATATATGAAAGCAGATGAAAGAATTAGAAGGGAAAAAAAAGCATTCTGAACGATTCATATTCAGTAAACATTCAAAAAGACCCAATATGTAAACAATTCATCGTTTGGCAGTAAGCAAATAGGGAAGCGATAATGGCACCAGAAGTAAATAATCAATCATAAGATATCGACAAGAAATGATCCCAATTTGAAGGTGAGAACAGAAAAAAAGGAGAGAGATTCAAAAACAGAGATTGTATGACTGAGTCGGGGCAGACCCTATCGCAAAGACACGAAAGCCGATCTGACGCAATCTCTTTTGATCGACAATTAGACGACCATCAAATACGGATGCCGGATGTGTCATTGATGCATAGAGACGTTTATAGTCGTACTCCTTAAAAAAAAGAAACAAATATGATCTCTTAAAATTTAACTTCCGAAATAATTTCATAAAAATATTACAATATTTAGATAATACAATGAAATATTTCCGGATAATAGCAGCAGTAGGATGAGCATCTACAACAGCCTTTATTATCCCGATTATATTGTTGGTATTTCGATGCCATTTCCCCCTTTTCCACTGTCCCACAACAATTCAAATAAGCGCAATAGCGCAATAGATATGTTCACACGCTAGATGCTTTTTGCAATGCAATCATTTGAGCAATCAATCGTGCAAACATTTATGAAAAACGTTCAAACAATGTCTAACAAAAGCGCTCGAATGAGATTGATGACGATCGAATAGAGAAAATCTCCACTGACTTACCATTTNTGACGATCGAATAGAGAAAATCTCCATTGACTTACCTTTTTTTTTTGGTTCATATCCAAACTTCCAAAAAAAAAAAAAAAAAATTGCAAAATATTTGGCAATTTTATGAAATATTCAAAAACTCAAATAGAATATTTTCATCATCACAATTTTTTCTCTTTGTGAGTTGAGACTATGCGGCCGATCGATAGAAAAACAAATAGGGAGATTTGTTCTATTGTAGCGTTAAGGAGCGAACGGCATACAAAAATTAATTGATGTATTGCATTTAAATGAAAATATTACAATCAAATTAGAATACCTTAAACTCGTCCCATTCTGTGAGAATGACAATAGCATGCGAATCGGTCACCGCTACATATGGGTCATGTTCCACAGATACTAGTTTGTCGACTAAAAATTCAATTCGTTATTGAAATTAGAGACAGCTCCAATAAAATTTTTGATTATTAGTCAACGAAAATAAAATGACAATATGTGGTTTACTTAGTGCATTAGTAAAATCGTATCATTTTCCTCAAGAATATAGCATGGAAAGTTTTCAAGGATAGTTTTTTTTTTTTTTAAACCGGAAATAAATGCTTATGAAATCTATAATTTTAATTTGGAGCAAAATTTCGAGAAAAAAAAAATAGGTTGTAATCGATGCAATAAATTTAACAAATGATGTACTCTCATAGGCGACAAAAAACGTTATTGACAAAGAAATTTTTTCTCAAAACAATGAAACGAAAAAACGCTCATAAAAATTTACATAACATATTATATTATTTCGCTTATGCGATACAAATAGAAGCAAAAACAAATTTCTTACTGATATCTTTACCTGTCCTATCATGATCTAAACCGATGGATCGCTATTTTTCATGCTTAAAATTTAAGTTTCTTGGAAATGCAAACTAAAATTACGGAAAGCTATGAAACATTTCAAAAACAGATCCAATACGAAACATACCTGTTTCCTTCGACGACACTTGATTCAACTCGTAACGGACTTGGGACTCCGGAACCTTTGGATCATAAATTACTATACGCGCTCCTTCGTCCAAAAGATATTTCGTTACGTAGATCGCCGACGACTCCCTAAAATTTAGACACATATATATTCATCCACTTATTTATTTATTTACTTATTTATTTTTTTACTCACTTATTCACTTGTTTATGCACAGCACATTACTTACTTGTCTATAAGTGTATTTTTTGGCTTCTTACCTCTCCCAATCCCAGAGACAAAGAAATGGGAGTCGAGAGGGTGCAGGAAGAAGTGGAGGATAGGGAAATAGGAAGAAGAAGAAATAGACAGAAAAAGGAATTACGAGATCAAAAGTTAACATGCAGCTCCAGAAACGCTAGATTTTCGTGAAATCTTTCCGCTATAAATCATAAAAACCTAGCAGAAAAAAAAATTATCCTTCCCACCCACGAAGCCCATTCTCGTCTTAAAAAATGACTCTCTGTTAAAATTAGTTTGCACCTATGAAAAATGCTTATATTACGCCTTCATAAAGTTCGGCTCTTGAAATATTAAAAACCAACATTAGCTTAGTAAAGCATTCTATACTCATAATTCTTTAAATAGCATGCGATGATCTCTAACCTCGAACATACGATGATCGCCACTTAAGATTTCCAACGAGATTTTCAAATGTAGGGAAATGGGACTTGGCGATCTGATGACGCATTCATACTTAATACCGCTTTTTGATTCCCCTCTTCTTCTACCCAGATGATGCACTCCTACAACTGTGAAAGCAATCCAACACGAACATCTCAAGTACCTGGATTTCAACAGCGTCGCTCGTAGTGGTTAGTGAGCTATTTTTATGAAAACAATCTCAAATTTGATTCTTTTTCTCCAACTTCGAAGAAAATATGACAATTACCTCGTATCAGCCGTATTCTTCTTGAAAGCGAACCCGAAAATCGTAATCTTCTTATCGGTAACAGTGTTGAATAGCTCAGAAATAATCTTATCAGCAAAACGCCTTCTTTGCCATCGATTAATCTCAACGACCTTAAGAAAAAAAAAAACATCACAGACGACGCTTAGCGAAAGGGAAACACAAATAACTGAGGTGGAAAAAAAGCAGATCAGATAGCGTAGTAAAGTAGAAGCATCAGAAAGAGTCGCGAATTCGGCTACGTTTTTGGATCAATTCAAGTTTTCAACTCTTTCTCCCCCCCCCCCCCCCCCCCCCCCCCCACTTCCTTCTATCTCTGTCACTAGGTCACCAGATGGCAAACAAAATGATTAATAGTACCACTCAAAGCAGAAATCATGCTTCAGAATCTTTCAAATCGGTAAATAACAACGGAAACGCATTCATATCGCGCTGAGCATCAAATCGAAAAACAATACGCAATGTGGGAATCGATAAAAAAAACACACCCCTAACCAATAATCTGCAACTTGATGAAGGTTGAGCGATTCGGCAAGATAAACAAGACTGAGAACATCCTTCTGGAAGCAGCTACCTCCGAAACCTGCAATTTATAAAAATATGTAATCATTCGTTTAAAAAATCACAAAATTTTAAACGATATTCAACTAAAATATCTACGTTCAACGAATCCTTTAACGTTCAAAGCAATAGAGACTGCCGCCAAAGTCCACCTCAGTTTGATGCGTATCTTCCGAAAACATTAAAAAGAAGTGTATGATGATAAAAAAGTTGGGCAATTTTTCCAAAATCTTTACTGAGGACAACGAATATCAAAGAAGTATAGGGAAAGGGGAAGGGGGAGGGAGGAACAAACCTAAAATGTGCTAATTTTCCTTATGGATTGAAGGCGTTTGACTGGATAAGCGTCTTGCTAAGATGCAATAAAAATTTCATTTGATCTGCCTATTCAATACTGAAATGTGACAGCACGAACAGCAAACAGCTATTGTCAACAGCTAAAGCGCAGTGATACAAAGTTTTTTGCCTGCATCAATTTCAATGTCTTAACATTCTCGACAATCCATGAAATTATATGATCAACCTATAACTACTTCAGGTAGAGTCATTAGGACGTCTCTATTTTGATATCCACCTCAATTCAGTGATAGTGAACTGAGGAATCAGTGTTAACAAAGTTCACAAAATAATTCAACAGATTTCCGCATCTAATTCGTCGCATAAAAGAATTACAGATAACAGCTTTCGAAATGAGCATGACGAAGAAGTTGGCTCTTAAATTCCACAAGTAGCTAGTGCAGTTGATAGTTTAGTGAATCCTCATAACGTCCACTTGTGGATTTGTGGAGTCGATGAGATGCTTTAGCAAAGAATTTCGGATCTGCACCCTTAACGCAGCATAATGTTTTGTCCATTAGTGTTGTGGCACAGCTCGGAACTCTCCAAAGAGGCTACAAACCAGTTAGACTGTCTGCTATTCAAATAGACCGTGCTGCGTCGGTTAAGCTGCATACTTATTACCTCAGTATGATGTTTCCGCCTCTAGATTTTGACTACATGAGTTTTACGAAGTTTCAGTCAAGGATATTGCTCCCAACGGAAATTATCCCCTTGCCAATTCTGTAAGATTAGTGGAAATCCTGCGCCGCTCATGGATCAACGATTAACTTCAGCGACAAAAATATGGTGCTGCAATTCAGCTTGTGAAGCTTTCTCTTTAATATCAGTTGTGGTTGGCACTCAAGCTCTGGGATTATGTTCAGCAGTAATTTCGTTAAATTGTGATGATGAGAATGAATTTTCAAAGTTAGAAACGCTATATTAGCAGCAATCTGTGTCTCAAGAAACATAGGCAATAGGAACAATACTCTTCTGAGGTCATTCACCCAATGACAGCGATTGTTTCATTTCTTCGCTTTCTCTAGTCACCATCACCAACAGAAAAGACCGCATTTTGACGTGGCAAATATTTAAAACATGTCTTCAGCTTCGTATCGAAACTGAGACCAGATGATAAAACAATAAGCAAGCCTCAACCTACCGACACTAGCTTGCAAAAAGCGGTTGCCGATACGCGAATCGTGTCCAACTGCATGCGCCACTTCACGAACGTCCGCGCCAGTTGCCTCACAGATCGCCGATATCGCGTTGATACTCGAGATCCTTTGCGCCAAAAATGCATTTGCTGCCTAAACGCACTAACCTTTAGAAGTAGTCAGTATTCGAATAATCTATTCTTCATTAAAACATTAAAAACTCAAAAATTAATAAGCCTATGAAAAGAAATTTGAGCTTGATATTCGTTACAATTTAAGTATATCAATCGCTTCGTTATTCTACGAACATAACGCGAATATTGGCCCATTGGCAGTTATCATCGAATGCATTTCGCAAGGGAATAATTTTCGTTTTCGCTGTTACCTCATAAAATCGTCACCCAAGTAGAAATTCCCTCAGATATTCCCCTTCTGGACTACCATTACTTTCCACTAATTTTAGTTCCTCTTAGCAAACATTAGTAGAATAACAAAGAATCGAAACTATACAAATTTCNNNAAATGAATCGATGACGCTTTCTATATCCATTAAAATACCCAATTTTTTAGAAATTTGAAATTTTCTCTCATTATGAGATAATGAAGAGTTGAACACCATGAATGAAGCGGTTCGATTCATCGTCTAAATAAAAGCGCTAAAAAATGCACTGATATCAGTATTAGCATATGTGGCCACCCACCTCTTCCACCTCAACCAAATTTCGTTTCAGTTGCATGAGTATCTTTTTCTTTGCACTAACCAAAGATTACGGCCATAAAAATTAGAAAACAAATCTCATATGACCCAATTCTATAATTTTGTGGCTCTAATTCAAACGAGTACGGTAATG
>JAARMF010000786.1:4070-29711 GCA_022844705.1 Toxascaris leonina | reverse complement strand
GGGGTGGGGACGGCAATCTAGTTGATAAGCAACAGAAAATATGAGGTTGATAAGTAGTCACATATTGAATAGAAAGATTGTAAAAGGCGATATCCTGATGCCAATTCCTCCGCCCATAGTTGTTCATCGAGTGGACGATGGATAAACGTTCTAAGAAGCATATTTCCGCTATGTATTTTCAGTAGAACCATTCTCTCATCAAATCTCTTAAAGATTGTGAAATCGGAACGGCGTATTAAACAACAGAGGACGATTACCGAACTTCTTGGGGAAATTTCGTTTGAAGGCTTATATTTCGTTTCAAAATATTCTAAAATTTCCAAATTTTTGAAGGTCCTTAACATCTCAGAATGCTCGTTCGGATGAGATTGTCGCATCATTCACCATCTCATTTCTATCTGTCATATGAGCTACAACTTTTTCATTCTTCTCTACAAGTGTGGTTGCTGTTGGCAAGTTTAGAACTTAGCTCAGCAATTATATACACTCTTCAGGTGCTTATTATAAATGGTGTCGATGTTGCATCAATGGCACATGACCAAGTCGTTCGTTTTATACGTTCGGCAAGGGAAACACTCAACGGCGAACTTGTGCTGACGATCCGACCGAATGGTGAGTTGCTTGCGGGAATTTGAAAATCAGATCCACTGTCTTTATTTCCGAGTTTATATCCTATGTTGATGAAGCTCATATTTATTGTTCTAAACATCATATTAGAAGCTTTATTGCTTTATGATTCTGCAACGATATTTTGCATACAAAAACTTATATTCTGAATTTGTACTTTCATAAGTTCAGAGAACTCAATTTGATAGTCTTACATCATATAGGCAATTTCTTTTTAATAATGGAATAAGAACTGATAGGCTGTAATGACTAAATTTGTCTTGTTAATTTCTCAAATTTTTTGCAGTATATCGGTGCGGAGAAGATATCGAAGAGCCGGATTCGCATTATGTTCCTGAAACGCCTCATGTAGCGTCTTCTGTACCTCGTTCCGATCTTCTCTCACAATCATTACTTCTTCTCAAAGAATCGCTTGCATCTGGGAAAATCGTCTCGCAATTTGATGTTCGTTTTTGAATTACTCTTCATAATCCTTCGAATTTTCTACAGCACATAAAATTTTCTCATTAAATTAAGTGCAAATATATCTCTAAACAGAGAATATGAACAAAACGAAGACTATGAACTTTGAGTTTCTTTTCATCTTTGCGTCTAAATAGAAGAGCTGCTATAGTCCAATTGATGGTCGTATAGGAATAACTCATAGCCTCATAGCTCTAGACCATTTCATGGCCTCGTCATTGTATACTCACGGTCAAACACACCCATACACGTTTATCGATGGAAGTTTTATGAGGGAAGTTGTCGAAGTTGCGCTAATAATATGACACAAACTTATTTCACATAGAATCAAATCGAGTATGGTTTTGTGGGATTTGTATTGAGTTAATTACAACTAATTTCTATTGCATATAGATTGCTTTACTGCGCCTACTCTCAACGTAATTGCTAGTAAGCATTAATTTCTACAGGTGGAAGATGTAATTTGAACAGGTGACACAGGTGAAGAGTTAGCATGACTCATGCATATGTGAATAGCTATGCACTATTGCACATACGGTGAGGTATGGGAAAAAAATTTTTTTCAAACAGTGAGTTGAGATTTGATAAGGAAACGTGATAACAAGAAAAAATAATTCTTAATATTTAGTTTGAATTTCGCCATATTCCTTATTTTCGCTTATTTTCGTCGTTTTGAGTTCCCCCATCGAAATGTAGGTGGATAAGCACAATATTGACAGAAAAGAGATGCAGCACCAAAAAAAAAAAAAAAAAAAAAAAAACAGAGAGCTCGACGAGGAGTCAAATCATGTTCCTCCGACTCCCCTTCATCTTCCTCTCTCAAATCATGGCCATTTAATATTCCTTCATTCTCGCTAAGCCATTATGAATGGAGCAAGCTTTAGATGCTTAGGGCTTATTTAAGTTACTAGCTAAGAATTTTGTTTAGCATGTTAAAGCAAAACTGAGAGTTCGATGCAAAATCGAATATTAGGCGACAAAATGCATGCATGATTTCTCGCTTTTTTGCTGCCGTTATCTAATTATATCATATGACATTGTTAGTGGCTGTAAAGTATTTGAGAATCTCTGAAAGAGTGCCTACAATTCGCATAATGCACCTCAATGAGATAGAAAATGAACCTCAAAGGCGCCTATCTACTATAAAAGTGAGAAATTAGCTATTCGAGAGTGCAGCACTTTTCTTGAGAACAGATGTGCTTCATCGAGCGTGCAAATACTCGAATGTGCATTTCGTTGCTGTGAAATGAACTACTCTGCTTTACTTAATGATGTTTATCTAAGTGTGCGCTTCCAACTGAAATTGTTCAACAAAGCGACGAGATGCACATGTTGTATTTCCGGTGGAAATTAATTCCGATGAGGACTCGCTTCTCAAAAGAGAAGACATCAAAACTAATAATATTTATTACCTATTGTTTTTATTTACTTCACTTTGGATTTTAAATGCGATTTAAATAAATCAAAAACAGTGATAAGGCATTTAAAGGATTTCTAAAATTTCAGCTAAAGATTGCTCTTTAATATTCTTTATCACAGTAATAAAAATAATCACAGCATATCTTACGATGATTTTTTATGAATGCGTATCAAAGAAAAATGCAACAATCCTCGAGTGAATATGTTGTGTTCTCACCGAGAGGAATTTTGGAGAAGATTTTTCCTAAAATCGTTAGCTGTCTGAGCTATGGGATGCTTTCCTAGTGGCGATAGTTGCCTGAGCTATGGGAGGTCTTTGACGAGGATCACGATGTTGTTCGTAGAAATATTAACGCAGTTTTTGTGGTGCAATAAGCACGTAGCATTTAATAGGCGACCTAATTCATCTCAAATTATTAAAACTGTTTCATCCATTCGCGCATCCACAAAAATAGCAGACTCTCAATTATGGATCTTTCCTAAATAAGTGTTACTTGTCTCGAAAAAAATAGTTCAACTTACCCTTAGAGAGTATGTTTAGCTATGCTGTCGGATGTTAACACCATGTGTCACTGATAGAATTGTAGGTGGCAAACTTTCCCCGGCATCAAATTGTTTCAGCGCTAGGACATCATAATTAGTGATTAGCATAGCAGATTGTGGTCATCAGAATCTTCTGTCTACCATCCCCTTTCCTCAGCCCCGATTTAAAAGAAAGAAGCTTGAAGTGTTAAAACTACCTCGCAATTCTTCTACAGTAAATTCTTTTTTATGTTGTTAAATCACATTTGCAAAGCTCATTGTAGCACTATCGTCTGTGCCAATGATTCCGCGTTGTTCGTGCCCTATCTTAAACTATATAGGAGGTGAAGCCACCGAGTTCGCGAAGTTTGTCAGTACAGTGTGCAGTCGACAGTCCTCTCTTTAACTTTTCAAAACCACTTTCAAACATCTCTTTGGCAGAAAAGTTTCGATGACATTGTTTCGATGACGATGACAAAAGAAAAGTTTCAACCGATCTTAGCCAGTGTCCATTGTATAAGCAATGACCTTTGACATTATTTGTTCATATTTTCCACTTCAATTACAATAAAGCTTTCGGAAAAAAATATATATTTATTGTTTTGCCAATTTCGCCGACATAGATAACATTCCCCCTTCATATAATAAACGAAGTCAATTTCGTCAATGATTCGAAACAGCGTTTATTCTTTACTAATGGCCACAATGCATAAATAATAAGTTGCACTTTTTTTTTGCAAACCTCACTATACGATATCCACTGGAGAATTTTCTATGAAAATCAAAAAGAATTTAAATCATAGCCGAAACAAATATAAAAGCTTGAAGAAATCTTAGTTTTCATTTGATGATTATTGTGCTTATTCAATGAAGCTATACCTGAATATAATAATTTTCAGTTGTTATATCGTAAGAAACCAGGAATGTCAATGGACGATTGCCGACTTTCGGCAAATATCAGTAAGAATCGCTATCGTGATGTATGTCCCTATGATGAAACACGTGTACGCATTAATGCACCATCCGGCGACTATATCAACGCCTCATTTGTTAATGTTCGTTGAATCTTTCTTCATATTTATGGATATTTAAATTTTTCACTCAAATTCTTTGCTATTAGCAATCGCACAATTCGCAAGAATCGTTGGAATTCGAGTGAGATTGTCTATATGTGGCTATTGCTTTAAGGTAGCTCTTTAAAATCAGAGTTATTTGGCATTTCAACGCCATCGTAATTGCTACTCTTCGTTGAGATCACTCTACAAAGCGTGTATTTGTGCATTTATTTATTTATTTATTTATTCATTTGTTTATTTATTTATGTTTACATTTATATTTATATCTACATTTATATTTTTACTTTTATTTCCATTTGTTTATTTATTTACTTGTTTGTTTATTTATTTATTTATTTATCTATCTATCTATATATTTACTTATTTGTTTATTTATTTACCTGTTTAAATAAAATCTTTCTCATACATATGCGTATCGTTACGTTTTCTTTTTTGATTTTCAACATGAGTATCAATGCTGCATGAGTTCCACAAAGGAAAATATTCGCTGTCTAGAGAAATAGGAGTTGTAGAGTTCCGATGAAACCATTAAAATGTTTCCCAATCATTGATTTGAATTCTTCTTTCACTGAAAAGAAACCCTCTCTGCGTATATTCACTAAAATCCAATTCAAATTTTCTATTCTATTCTTGACAAATAGTTTCAGTGTTGAACGACACCAATCGCTAAGTGAATAGCTTAATGAAGAGGTAGACTACTTATAGTGAAAGGAATTGGAGCTCCATAACGGCGCAGTATCTCTGTTGACACTCCATCATCTATTGTTTCGCTTAGCCAAATTAATATCACGATCACCTTAAAATAGGGGGAGGGGGGGGGGGGTTGGAGGTAATAATCAGAGACGCATTCCTCTCCTAGAGAACGTAATTTCCGGTAATTTAATTAAAAATTATTTTCTCTTTTTTTTTAAATCTCGTGAAATATTGCAGATGGAAATTCCATCAAGCGGTATTGTGAATCGTTATATCGCAGCACAAGGACCATTACCACATACGAGTGGTGATTTTTGGCATATGATTTGGGAACAACTATCAACAACGATCGTTATGTTGACAACAACAATCGAACGAGGTCGTGTAAAATGTCATCAATATTGGCCACATATCTATGAAAGTCACGATTATGGACGCCTACAAATCTCATGTATTCGTGAACGTGAAACAACCAATTGCTGCTATAGGGAGTTCTCTATTAAAGATAAAACGGTAAGTCTAAGCAATGCTCCTGTATAATTCTTTAGAAACTTGTATTTTCAATGTTTTATATTATTATTTTGACCGTTAGATGAAGCATTTCGGCTCTAAATTCCCCCTATCTCTGATTCCATTGCATATTTTTGACTATTGCTTTATTCATCGAAATATCAACCAATTAGCTTAACAATTAGGAAAACAAGTATAACAATTCCATACAAACGTAGAATCTCTTTAGTCACTCCAAAAGTTTAGAGCGTGTAAATAAAAGCGGAAATTGAAATATTCATTTCACTTAAATATTGCATATACTTGAGGGAATTTTCATTGGGAAGTTATTTGATTATTCGTTGGCGTCTTCTCTACAACCGAATTTCTAGTCGCGCTTTTTCTCGTGGTGGCCATTGTCTCATAGCCACTGAAGGATAGCCAGATTCGCATCATTTCAATATTTTTGTCACTATTATCTGCAGTCTCAGGTTATACAACTCATGAGCTTGGAAAAAGATTCCGAAGAACTACCCAAAATTTTTCATTCCTATACAACAGGCATTTCATTCATTGCCTCATCGATCGTTAATTGCAGACGAAAGAGGAGAGACGTGTAACTCAAATGCAATACACAGCGTGGCCAGATCATGGTGTACCCGATGATCCGAAACATTTCATTGAATTCGTAGATGAGGTAATTCTTTTGATACAACTCAAAAATGTTTTTGATGGCACTAACACGATCGGAATTTGTTTATCTTTCCTTCTCATAACAATGTTTATAGAAGTAGAGGAATTAGCACGGTGCATGCATTTATAGATGCATGCTTGTTGAGCATGACTCTTTCTGTTTGTTTTAGCTAGTTAATCACTAGATTCATAGCTATAAGATTCAACGAACCTAACATCGTAGGAGTGAGTTCCATTAGTATAGTTGAAATTGACCTCGAGAAAAATTATGCTACAGATATGATAGGATTGCATTTTTGAGAGAACGCATCAGAATTGTTGACAGTCGAGCGTATCATTTCTTCTCAGTGCCTCATTATGTCGTTGTTGAGAAGCGAATATAAAATTTGCATTTTAAGGTTCGCCGTGCACGTGTCGGATCCGTCGATCCGATCGTTGTGCACTGTAGTGCGGGTATCGGTCGAACGGGTGTTCTTATTTTGATGGAGACAGCGGCATGTCTTGTCGAAGCGAACGAACCCGTCTATCCTCTTGATATTGTACGAACGATGCGTGATCAACGCGCTATGCTCATTCAAACACCGGTAAACACCATATCATTCATTTCACATTGTCGATTGTGTGCTTAAATATCATCGTTTACATACATGATCCAGGAAGCGTAAAAACGAAACCCTCATTTGCTGTTAAGCTGTAGCTAGCTATTCAGGTAGCTTGTTTCCAAGTTTCCCGAATAAGTTGAGAGTTTTGAAAACATTGAGAAGAAGAGTGTTAAAGCCCGGGGGAAGTATACTTTCAGTAGCTTTATTCCCCTAAAAGGATGAAAGCGCAGTTTCATTTCTTTTCTTTTCTTTTTTTTTTTCTAAAACCTTTTCTGTCGAGCGACACTAGTGTAATGATATACTAGAAGTTTCACGACCTTCTGACGAAAATATATAAAACCCTATAAGCGAGTAGGACACCATAAAATTTCTTTGGCGCAAAACAAAGAGTCATATTTACTATAAGACATGACACCGTTGATGCGAATCCTTTATGTGAATGGCACTGCCGTAGCTTCATCCTAATTTACATATATATTGATGTTTGTCAATAATATTCGATTGAACTCATGGTTCATTTCGATGCTTTTGATTTATTTATTCATTTATCGCGAAAGTGTCGGTTTTCATTATAAGCATCTTTGCTCATAAGTCTTCTCGATGTTTATACTTTCAACGCAGTAATTAGCTTGAATGCCGTAGCGTGGATAAATTTTACTCATCAAATTATGAAAACACAAAGCTCATCTTTTGTTATAAGCCGCTTAGCTTTGATTATTTCCGATTGCGAGCGGCATCGCCACATATGAGAGTTGCTTGAGCTAGTACCGATTACCGATTGTTGCCGGAAATAAGTGTCGGAATAGTTAGAGGGATAACGAGCAAGTAGTACTCGATGTTTAAGCCTTTCAACTTTCTCGACAAGTTGATATTATTCAGTATTCACTTTATCAGGAAGCCATATCAACTGATATTATTTATGTTACCACATCGATCAGCGATTATAATATAACATAAATAAAAAATGTCATTAAAATTTTAGGGTCAGTACACGTTTGTGTGCGAGTCGATACTTCGAGCGTATCACGATGGGTTGATCAAACCACTTGCCGAATACCGTAAACGCTCTTAATATTCACTGTGATTATTGTATTATTATTTTGTATTTTAGCATCAAATCAACGCTCTCTTCAACAAGCTTCATATTTAAGCTGCACTGCCTAAAGAAGTAATGATAGTATGGGAAGAGGAAAGTTGAGAAATATGCCGATTATTGTTTGAGAAGAAGGGAGAAAATCTCTTTTTTTAGAAATGAATGTTGTATCATTTAATTATTTCTACAATTAAATCACTCCTTGTTTTGGGCTTTTTTTTTAATTGACACTTAGTCGGAAACTTGTCTCCTGAATTTTTTTTTTGTGAAATCAACTTGAGGATATTTCGATGGTTTAGCTGTCAAAACGCATTTCTTGAGTGATGGTAATATTTCCTCTTTTTTGTTGATAATTTAAAGTGATAATAGCTTTGATCTTATCAGAGGAAAATTAAATTACTCCGAAAAAAAAATGTTGTTTCTATTATCATTGAGAACCTATGAGAATATTAAAGAGAGCGTAAATTACACTACTCAATGGGAATGTTTTTGATTTCTCATTATTTATGTTTTTTTCGTCGCTCATTATTTCTTCGTAAAAGGAGTTTTCTTATTTCTTCGAATTCAGCTCCTTTTCATTTTTCATATCGTTCGTTGATTGATGAAGGGAATGTGAGCATTGCAATTTGTTTTCCACTATAAAAACAATTTTATTCGATTATTTATGTAATAAATATTGATTAAGCTAATATACTTTGTGCTATTTATTAAGAATTGTTTCTCAGTCCAAATTGCACAGTGTCGATTTGCTTCCTCATCGAAATTTTGTACAATTTTTCTTTTTTTTCTCTGTTCACTTTTATTGTTTTCTAATTAGAAGAATTTTCTTTTTTTTCAAAGCATTTGTTCATCGCCAATATTTGTGCTGCCAATGCACATAGATTGAGTATATTTTTATTGAGCTTGTTTGCATGCTTAAATGTTAATGAAGACATCTCGTTGAAAGCAATACCAATATAGTTCTATGAAAGTTTTGCTTGTTTTATTGGCTAGAAGAAGATGACATTAATGACACAATGACACTATGAATGCTATATGAGAGAACAATGCCAAATAGTCGAGGTTTTTTTGGTTTTTCTCTCATCGGAAACTACAACGCAGCCAACGATCCTATGTCTAGAGCTTGCTTATGAGATGCGAGGGAGGACAAGGGAAGGGGCGAGGGGGGTGGGGGTTCGGACTGGAGTGAGACTAAAGCCGAAGATATGATGGCTAAAACGCGAAAGAAAAGAGCCTTGCCTAATTGCCAATTCACCTATTTGTTTTTTTCGCTGTCTCAGATGCATGAACTAGGCATCAATTTGCTAAGATGACATCGTTAAGAGATAAAACTAAACTATTTGACAACAAAGTTATATCAAGAGAAAATTATGGTGGATGATGATGCATCTGAAGGATTTGTTTATATTCATTTAGAAGAATATTGTTGGAAAGAAAATCGCGATGACAAATGAAACACATAAATGAACAGCTTCAATGAAGAATAAAATACGTATAAAATATAACCATTGAAAACATTGCGGAAAAGCTTCATCGGAAAACTCGAAACCTTAATGAAGTTATCATTCCCTTGTTACTTCCTCAACGTTCTTGGGCTCAGCGTTCGCGCAATGTCTTTCAAGGATCTTGAATGGACAACGCATTCGATGCGAAAGATAAGAGGCCTCCGATCGGCGCATTGCTTCTGACACCTAACACCAACACCACCGTTAGCCAGAGATCGTGGATTTGAACTGAGGTGGATGGATTTCATCCGGAAATGGGAAAATCGAAAACAGCGATCGCGCATATTTGCAGTTTCTCTTAATCGGTTCCGAATCTGTCGATATTAAATATTTCTATATATTCAATATATCGCACTCTGCAGTGGAAATATTATAACATTGACAAATGCTAGTGCTCCTGCCTTTCACCTCCATCTTTCCTAATAGGAGCTGACCGCCTTGGGGGATGGAAAGGAGAGAAGCAGAAGCGGATGTGATTGTGGATTTCCTCCTTTCTCCTCGTCTGCTGAGTGTAATCTTGCTGGGCTGCAGATAAAAGGTTTCGCTTCACGGGTGAATGATGCAATCAAATGCCGTATTACTAGATAGCATAGGATGCTGAGCTTCCATTGGCTTCAAGAATTACAACTGTGACGCCGTTGATGGGAATTTTTAAGCGACCTGCAAGTGTTCCTATTTTCTCATTAATGTTGTTTCCGTTCCCGTGGGTGATTGAGTAAAAACTGTCCTATCCACCCGCGGAAATTTTCCATCCGATTTGCATATTGGATAACAAGTACTAATTTAGTTGCAACACAGAACATAGTGAAGTTGTTTCAGCTATTTCACGTAAAGCAATTTTGCCAAGGATTTCAGGAGAATATTTTTCAGACAAAGTAATAACTTCTTAAAAAAGAAATCTAATTTTTTTATAGCAACATCGCAATTTCTGCACAACTGGTATTATCCGTTAATAGTGGCACCACAAGCTAAGCGCATTTGTAATAGTGGTGACAGCTTGACGAACTAAAGGTATGAGGATGTTGAAGGGTGATGAGCATTCGCAGCATGAGCTGAGTAAACATCTTGTCGCTTAAGCATTCAACTGTTGACGATCATTGTTTGTTAGGTACTTCAACTATCAAGGAATGTATGGAGAAGCGACCGATCAATGAAGATATGTATTTGAACGACTAACATAATATCGATGTAACACAAATGAGAAAATACAGAGGAAAACCGTCGACATAAATTGACAAAAGATGATGGCTAGAGGTTGTGAAGCATAGGAATTTTTGTGGATTTTGACAATTGCGGCATACATCCATACAGTTATGGGGGTCGATAGCTCAGCGGTAGAGCCCTCGCTCGTTAAGCGAAGAGACCCGCGTTCGACTCCCCGCTGATTTCCGAACGGACCGCCAGAAGGCTGACCACTAGGCGTTCCAAAAATCTGGTCATAACAGCCAGGTACGGGCATCGTTGTCACAGGGAATCGATGATATTACAGCTGAGTTTGTATCTTTGCACCTTTGTATCCACACAATTAAGCGAAAAAGCTTTATTGACCATCACGAAAGGTGTGCGTCAACAAATTTCAGCATTTTAGTCCTTGGGTCAATCATTCATTTTTAAATCGTCAATTCGAATTGGCCACCCATCACTTAGAAAACCTCGAAATAAGAGCGAGGATGGGAGAACTCGACTTAATATGTAGGCTGATTTTAGGAGGCTCTGACTTCGCAATCACCCATNCCTCCCCTCCCCTCCCCCCCCCCCCCCCCCCGCCATATATGTCAAAAATCACTCAATCAAGCTGAAGTTTCGTTTTAGTTGGCTTAATTTTGTTTAAAATCGCTTCTCACCATTTTTGCTCACTTTGTGGAGCTAGCCCAAACTATCCTGAGTCACTTGTAGGGTTGAGAAGATCCGGAGCGTTATTTATTGTGCCCACGACCACTTCGTCCATTGTATGAACGGAGTTACCCTAAACATCAGGAAGTTAAACGACACGACCAAGGGAACTTAGACCTAGGGCATGGTCGCACCTTCAATGAGTCGACATTTTGAAGGTTGTTGTGCATACCTTTGTATCGTACACATCGAGCATGTATGTGAAGCTTTGGGTGGAAAGAACAACGCTCAACCACACATATGCAAGCATTTCCAATCGCAGGCGCCAGAAAACAACTCGTCGCTACCACAGCACCCCTGCCTAACTAGTTCGAGCCCAACCAACAAACCCCTGTTTTGTAAAGTGCTATCGACGTTCTCTGAGGCGTGCAGAAATCAACTGCCTGCTGAATTCCCTGAAGGTAATAGCAAGCCTAAAGGAGCAAAAAAAACGTTGCTCAACACATGCCTAAACTATGGTGCCTGGCAATTTGTTGGGGTTCTGGCAATCTGGCAATTTGGTGGGATCGAGAGGAAAATTTGAGATAAAGAATTTTTGAATGCAATCGAATGAACGACTCATTGAGGAAATAAATAAAAGAAACTGCATATTATCACTTGTGATAGTCGTGTTAAAACTAGGTATTACTTCTGATCGAGATCAGTGGCACCAATCAAAAGAGTAAAAGATCGCCGGCAACAAAGAGAATCGCAAAGAGTACAATATGAGATGGAAAAACTTCATCTTGTGGAGCGATATCTCAATAAAGTTTCAGAATATTCACATCTGAGATAATATCCTACAAAAACATAAGAGATTAACAGAAGATCTCATTTAAGGCTTATAAGTTTCAAAAAATCAAAAATGATTGCGAAAATCTTCTCGATGATACTCTTGGCTCACACAGTCTCATATCGTCTCAAAACAAGCACCTTTGTAGACAGCGATTATTGTTGCCGCAGTTATTGAGTGCCGAATGGATAAGCGTTTGATGTTTCGATAAAGATTACCCAGTCTCGATGACAATGGAAGATGATAGAGTGATAGTTAAGCAAAACGAAACAATGAAACGCTATTTGCTGATTGATGCAATAATACGCTCGATGCATTTATGATGAATGAACCATGGAAGAAACGAATAAGTCGAACGATGACTCTCCCTCATCTTCCTATCTATTCATCGCTGGCCTATTCATTGTATTACAAGTGCCTCGGCTGGTTTCGGATCTTGAATGCCTGTATTTATCCCTTCGAGGAATATGTTAATATCTGTCGGGCCATTGTCGTGCACCATCATAACATGTTCCGCTAAAAGTCTAGTCTCATTGTAAGGCGTACAAGGATCCCGCATTCTCAAATAGAGCGGTCGACCAGTCTTGCCGATATTTGTTGCTCCAAAGCTCATGCATTCGATCCGATAAACACAACCATTAAGATTGCATTCTCCAATCTTCCCATTACTGCAAATTTCACAGTTTCCTGGGTCGTGACATTCCCACTCATATAGAAACGCACGAACTAATAATGTCTTGAGAGTTATGGATGGCTTGTAAATGACGTGGATCGGGAGCTGTTGAGCATTAGCCGCCCTAATAATCTCCGTTACGAACTTGTAATTGACTACGATGGTATGGTATAGTCAGAGAAATTGGTCATCCACTACGATGTTTACTGGGGTTGGGGAGGGGGGGGAGGGGGGGGAGGGAGGCGGGAGGTACGTTTTGGAGTTGCAATGTTGGTTCATAACCATTGCTCCCAGTACATTCTCCGCCAAGCCCCTTGAATATTGCATGGAAACTAGAGAAGATGTTTCCTCAGTGGTCTTCATCACCTGTTGTATGATGTTGCGGGTGGTTAGGCAATTTTTTCAACAGGATGTTCATAAAAAGTTTTCGTCCTGTACCATCTTCTCAGGAAACGGCTATCGGCAATTACCGAAACAACCATCAAAGTCTATAAAGGTAGCCTGCCTACCTTTAATGTCATGTACCACAAATCATCAGGCTCACAATTTTATGTTGCGTAGTGCTGATGTATCGAACAAACGCAGAAAGATGGGCCACCCACTCTCACCGCACGATTGACGACGTGACGCTAGACCACCAACCTTCAACACTCGACTATCACTAAAATGGTGTTGTTCAAACGTATATGGCAAGCTCCGAAGTTGACGTGACCTGACCTTGTACTAGATTCACTTACGGGCGTTCATTTCGTACTTTTCATTAGGGCAAATTGCTGGATTAAACAACAAATGGCCTTCTCCATTTCACGCTTTCCTCCAACTTCTATTGCTAAGGTTTACATTTCTTTCATTTTTCGCATGAGGATCCTCACCACCCACTCTATTAAAAGTCCTCCAATACCCCAACAGATTATAGTCATAGTGTTATCTTTTTTTACCTTCGCTTATCTTGCGCCTTGCTCTTTATATGGCTCTACTTCGTTTGTTAGAATAAACATGTATGAAGTATCGTATGTATGAAGCATTCAACAAGAATCCACTCTGTGATTGTGATGAATACCCTTGAATACAACTTGTCTTTGGGAATCAACATTTTGGTCGGTTTTCATCGGTCATAGATACTCACCACCTGAACTGAAGTCTCGGGCTTCTATTTCCTCGATTCTGATGCATGATCAGGTGCACAGAAATGGTTTTTTTAACGTGCTTCTCTTTCATTTTAATTCATTTAGTTTCAAATTCGTCTCATAGAATATCAAACGCATCGACAATGCATTCATCGTAGGATTTCTTGCAAAATCACTCCATAGTGGACGTATATATTTAGTTGCATTCTCCGCTTTATGAGCCAATTTCAGATTGTTGACTGCTTTCATTAGTCGAGCATATTCATCAATCCTTTATGTAACACTCTCAAATATTCTATAGCATTTTTTTTTTGCGCTCAAGCATGCTAATTTGTGCTCATAAGCCCTCGGGCATTTACAGCTCCTCTCGATCACTTCGCAAAATTGCCATACCAGCTACGATAGGCAAGAAAATCCACCTTTGCTCTGCACTTCAGGGGTCAGTTAATTCGGGGGTCAGTTACCTCGAACTAATGTGACGTCAACGACAAGCTATGAACAGACGACACTGAAGTTGAACAAGAATAAAAAGTTATACGACATCTTTCTGTTTCTTTTCTCAAAAATCGGTTCTTTTTTCTCATACTTCACTGTATCAAACTTGTGTTCTGCTTGTGAATTGAACACTATAATAAACTCAATATAGATACATGTAGATAGTCTTCGACCACTTTTAGTGGTACGAAGAAATAACTGGCTGCGATTACTTCTGCAAGTGTACACTGCCGTCGTTTTGAATGTAAATTTGTTCGAAGATTGAAGTTCAGGAACTAGGCTGATGCTGAATTTCGGGAGGCACACTGAGGCTGGAGTTCGAGAGGTATACTGATACTGAACTTCGAGAGTTAGGTACACCAAAAGGAGGTTTCATTTAAGAGGATTCAATCTGTATAGAGTCGATAGTGAAATAAATATTGCAATCTGTAGTGCTGTTTTCAAATGCCAATAACAACGATAAATATTAATGGGAAATGCAACGAACGATAATTTATTGTAGAGCATGTGAACGAATTTATACAACATATAGGGGAACTATAAGAGACTAGATATTAACAATGGGAGCGAAAACGATACAATACGCCGAATAGGATTTCATACAAACACAACGAATATCATTCAGAAATAAGTCGCCGTCTCAATCTACGATGGTAAGCATCAATCTTTCTATGAAATTAGGCTATTCAGGTTGAAATAGTCAAACGAATCGAATGAGTCTTAAATCGTATAGTAAAATGAATCAAGCTTTATAGCTTCCGAAAAGATGAATAATGCATTCCTCTCCCTCTCCCCTTCCCCCTTCACTCTCATTATATCCTCCCCTTCCCCTTTATTTACTAAAGTATCGCCTAAGATAGTCTAATAAATTGTTTTAAGCTAGTCTCCGTAAGCAAATCTAGAAGGCAGTGCGCCATCAACAATCGAGCTGAGCGCATTGGAGGAATAATAATATTTGAAAAAAAAAAACTGATAAATGCTTTCAGAATGAATATTTGAAAGAGAGAAAGAAAAAAAGAAAAGAAAAAACATTTACAAACGGGATCATTTGACGACATAGGAAAGCATGTAATACGCTATATGCATCAATTTAATAGAATCAAATCGAAATAAATGGAAGAATAAACATAAACACGTTAAATGATTCAACACAACGAATATGGCGTCTAAAATTTGAGTCAAACGATTGAAAAAAAAAAAAAGAGAAAATGCCGAAAATTTTATGATAAAATGACTCATAAATTACAACAATGAAACCCGAATGATGAAGAAAATAAAAGATAAAAGCAGCGTTGCGCTTCAATCAATTTGCATGCTGCTAAAACGAAACGAACGACAAAATGAACGAGATAGCACATAAACATGTGTTGTGTTCATTGAGAGGATAGCACTATAAACTTGCTTAAAGAGGCTAATCTGCGTGCCGAGACACATCAAACGTGTGTGAGGGCGCCGAATGCAGAGAATGGAAATTGTGCGAAACCTTTCTCCTCCTTCTATCCCATTTTATTTGCCAGAAAGGAAGACAACAATCATCCCCCTTCACCGTTTCGCATGTACGAGAAAATACTTCATGGCTTGGGAGGAAAAACGAGTGCGTGAAAACGACAAGGAATATCGCCTATAATCTTCAAAAGAAGCTTCATCGTATGCTGCAAAGAAATGCCAGGTCCCTCCCTGTAGAGCAAAGTTATTAAAACTCGCTTCAAATACAAAGCATTTCATGACTACATTCATATCCTCTTCAACCAACCATCCGGTAGCCTTTGCGATACTTTCGGCGCCCATGTACATACGTCACTCAAGATGCTTCAAAAACTAAAACACGCAGAAAGAGATATCGAGATTTGCACACGGCTTCAAATAATTACTGGCAAGCTCCTATTGAAACTTGTTCAGATTCGTAACACACCTCTCAATTACTATCCTGGAACCAACTGGATGAATATGACCTCATCACAGCTTTGCTTAAGGAATAGTTAATTCATCCTGACGACGAAATGACACTCCAAATCACTGCAATTTCAGATATCGTTTTACTGCATCGCTCATTCTATCAGTCGACGCCAAGAGACAACCATCCCTCCCCCCTCCCCTCCCCCTCCCACATATGTTCGGCTAATGAGAGTACTTGACTCCACAACATGCATTATTATCTGGCCAATAAGCCAAGATAAAAATACCACTGAGAAAGAATGCGAATAAAAATGTCAACTACGGCGAAAGCCCGCTCGGTTGCATTCCTTTCGACGGACCCAATCTGAATATCGAATCAATAGAAGCAGCCATTTACGCTACGAGCCGTATGCTCTTAGATCATAACCAACTAGTCAGCTTGCGAAAGAAATTCATATCAACACAACTACGAGATGTGTGTATATGTCGGTGCATTCAAATCTCTATCAAATACAACATCCCACAATGAATAAATATTTGCGACGATCATTTAACGTAAAAGAGTCCCAGAATATATGAAAATGGCCGAAAAACGGGATGAATTCATAAATGTCTAAAACGAAACAACAGCAATAATAGAGAGTGAAAATAAGCATTTATTTAGTCTACATAATATAAAGCTTGTTGCTTATTAGTTGAAGTATTCCCTATCAAAACAACTATTCCCTCTCGAAATATTGCTCATCAGTTCTAAAAATTTTTCCATTCAATTTAACACATCGTAATTTATCGACATTCGATGTCATAAAATAGACAACAATTCATAGTAATCATAAAAAATGGTGTGATGACGAATTAATTCCCATCTATAAACGTTGAGAAACTCTATCAATCTAAGCGATGAATAAAATTTTTGCTAATTGAATCTAAACGACTCAAGAAAAAGGTCAAATGTCATTTGAAAGCTTTCGCTTAAAGTCTCAAAAATGCCGAAATCAATAACGTTATGGATTTTATGATCACCAAAAAAAAAAAGAAAAAGAAAAGAAAAAAGAAACATTTGGCGATGAACAACACAAGTTTTTGTAGTGGAATAATTATTATTTGCAATGAGCTCTCATTGAAAGGAATATAAATGAATTCATCCCGTAACGTAATGCGTGCACCTCATGTGGTGGTGCTAATCGCCTGAACGAGGCCTTGTTTCTCGAGAATTCTGAGACGCTTCTCGACGGCGGTCTTATATTTTGAGAGAATCATCTTATCGGCCTCGCTAGACACCTGCTCGGATAGTGTGTGCAGCATCATATATGCCGTCTGATATCTGAAAAACCCTTTATCCTATATCCTCATTGTTTTATGTTTTGCCTAAGGCACTTTTTGCCTCAGGATCCTTCCGCGGAATACTTCGCTTCAGAATTCTTTTGTGGAATATGGGAGCAAAAAGAAAGTCTGGTCAGAATGTTTCGATTTTACATATTGCCGGGCGAAACTGTTCATCATCACACTAATTAAACGAGAGCTATTGTGCCTCACTTGAATCGATTCTGTCAGAGATGTGACTCCACCACTGGGAGTTGCCGATTTCCTGCAGCTTTGCCTTGATACCTTCTAACTCACTCCACTTTTTTTTGGAAGAGAGCCTCAACCAAACGCTCTGCTATTCTCTTTCAACAATCACAACCCTTCCACAATAGACCATCAAATGTCCAAACTTGGATTATGATTGCAGTCGGGGTACGAGGACCCCACCCCTATCGCCAAGCTTATTTCTGTGCTTACTTCCAACTCTCCTAATTTCGTCCTGCTACAACGCATGATGCCATCATCCACTCTTTCCTGACTCAGTGGACAGTTTTAACAATACATAGGTTTGGCGGAAGGATTTCCTAACCACCTGAATGATACTCTGACTCTTGGTTGTAATATTTGCGAAAGGAGAGAAAATAAAGTGCAGCCGACATGAAAAATCAAAACCATCAGCTGCCTTAACCGACTTCCTTTTTATGAGATTTGTCGGGAAAGAAGCAACGATAACTGCATTTTCTCAAAACGATGGTGACGATCAATACTTTTGTTGGCCGATACCCCCAATATGACGAATACTGCAGCGATATGATTTCAAATTCGCCTACTACATAGAACTACGAAAATTTGAAGCCGCCTACAATAATCGGAGCCACGCCACACCATGCTTGGGGGAAGCCCCTCTGCGAAAATATCGGAGGGCCGCTTGGCATGGCTTTCGTCTTTAGCTGTCATGATTCAGCAAAAAAAAAAAAAAAAAAAAAAAAAAACAGTTCTGTCCAAAACTACGCACAATTCGCATACTTTAGAGGTTATGAAAGTGGTAAAACAAGCACAACCACCTTAGACATTTTCAGGCCTTTCACCAATAAAGTTAACATGAGATGATAGGCAAAAACTTTCTGGGAAGGATTTAAATAAGACCGAAAGAAAATAACGAATTGGAGGGGAGATGAGCGAGGGAAGGGGGGTGGGATGAGCTGAAGCAGCCTATAAACATTTAAACGACATTCCAATCAACGATGTTTGCTGCATAAACGCCAACACGAATTAAGTAAAAGCAAACCGCTGGGAGCAGAGGTGAGGATTGCCGAAGAGTTCGTCAAGAGCCGCGCTCTGACAAAGGTCGATCGCATGCTTGTACATAATGCGTTCGGCTGATATGACCGCCATAGCCGGATCTGCGGCCGGCAAACCCAAAGAAGCGAGCTCCTGTGAGCGCATCTGAACAATCCATAGTGATTACTCATTACCACTCATATGTGGTCAGTCAAGCAAAGATATTTTGCATTGTGGAATAAAAAAAATCTAAATAAGCTCATACCTAGAACAAATAACCAACACTCCTTCACCTTCAAGAAGCAATAAGTGTCACTAGGTTATTGAATATGATCATTGCAAAATGCATACAACTCTGGAGCCGCCATCATCAAATATACAAACGAAAAGGAGGTGAAGAAAAATTTGTTGCGTTCCATAAACAACTTGAAAGTATGGGAACGAATGGCAGAGAAGCTATTACGAGCGCATAGCAACTGTTGAAATGCCCGTCAAATATGGGCTTATATATTATTCGGCCGATCCCAATCAACGCATGAAGCTCAACTTGCTTCAAAACAAACATCGCAAGACCAAGCAACGGCGGGGAACGAAGACAGAACCATGTATTTACACACGAATTAGGCAACAAATATATGACTGCATGCCTTAGTGTTTCGTCGATCTATGAAAATTCTAAGAAGTATCCAACGAGTATACCCGATAAGCTGATATCCGATAAGCTCATCAGCGTTTTCGGTTTAATAAACACCCAGTAAACAACGAAACGTGCGCAATGATACATTGAAGAATTGATAAATCTGATTATTCCAACAATTTTTATATAAATAATAAGCCTTTTTACATAAATAATCTGAACCTTCAAAAAAAAAAAAAAACACAACGACCGCCATAAAAGGCATGCAAAAAAGACATCAAGCATATTTAAGTAGGCCGTTTCTTCTGGAATTTACCCATCTAGCCTGGAAGGTGACAAAGAAAGTTATCCTATCCTGCACTTATCCTATAATAGTCAAACTTCGCCGCTTTAAATTCAGTGCTTCCCGGATTCAAGCTGCCAAACAAATGGATGTATGCATATAAATACAAATGAAAACACGACATCAAACTACAAAAAATTTGCAAAAGCGGCGAAAAATGTGCATAATTTTCAAGAATGCTGAATAGCTCGTCCCTTCTATCTTTCATCTAGAAACCACCGTCCCCTTCATGCAGCAATCTAATTCCATAGGATTGGATGATACAAGTAATCTACTGGAGTGGTAAATAATCTAATAAAACTATGAGTAAATGACTTACGAGACATTGATGATATTTATCATTGAGTTGATTGAGTACATGCTGCACAGCAGGCGATGGATGAAGCGTCTCAGCGGTAACCTGCCTCTGTGCGAGTAACAACGCCGATGAGAGCATATGCAATGCCCTTACATATACCACCAATTGCTCAGCACGACGATATGCATCCGAATACTCTTTTTTCTAGAAAATTCATACACAATCCATATGAAGAACGTTCAATTTCATTTCATAATCGCTTAGCTCGAAGGCAATAAAAATAATAACCGCACAATGACAATGTCAACTGCTTGTATCATTCTCTCGATTGTGACAAGCGCACACAGCTTAGCATCTCATCAATGCATGCGATAGCAAGCTTTTAAAAGCTTGGAAGCACCTTTTGTGACGAAGTGGCTTCCTTAGGGCGACGATTTGGAGTCAGGGAGGAGAGGAACAAGAGGAGGTATGAGAGGATACGTTAAATGTCGTCGATTCAGTAAGCTCTATCGACTGCACCAACACATTATTACGAAGGTCAGTACGATCGAGAATCAACAATGGAAGTTTCAACTGATTGCCGTCAACTGGAGGTACCAACATTCGCCACTTACAACAACTCCGACAAAACAACATAAATCATGAAGTGACTTTATTCTCAGAACAAAAGGAAACGAGTTCCGGCAGCATAGCTTCATGAAGTGAGTTCTGAACCCGCAAACTGCATTCTCTCTCACGGAAGTGGTCAAAAAATTATTCCTAATAAGTGCCCGCAAGAAATAGATTCATCCTTTATCCGAATCAACGCTCTTTTGACTACCATTTACGGTCACGAACCCCCCCCCCCCCCCTTCCTATCCCGCTTCTCCCAAACGTTCTTAGAACATAACAACAGGGCCGAAATCTATACGTTTGACAATTTCCTAGCAACAATGGAATCTACTACTTGTCTTCTTTTCAAAGAAGGAACATAATCAAAAACAACTAAAATTAAAGGACAAAACACGATTGTTGTTCCAACACCGCAATGAGGTGCTCTCTATTCCTCCGTATTAAGGAAAGTCCTTCCCTTCCCAACATCCACAATCGACTGTCACCCCAGCTTACGAAACCATACGGGCAAAAAATAACTTTTCCTTCTCCATTTTCTCGCTACTATTCTTTCTATTCGGTAACGAACTCAATATGAAGTCCAGTCACGATTTGCCACTGCCAATCCCCCTCCTCCCTTTCTCTCGTTTCTCTCCTCGATTGGTCTGACGGGAGGAAATGCAGTGAGCTAATCTAAGCCCATTCGATTGTTGAGGCTCATAAGCACGCATCGACATTACTTCCGATCATCACTTCATCACTCACTCACAGCTGTGTGTGTGTGTGTCAACAGCGAAAATGATGCTGGCACTTCTTACACTTCATTCAAAAACATCATTTCTCACAAGAGGCTATCTCAGCTTTCAACCGACTTAAGTCTGAAAGCACTACTAATTGAACATGGAAGATAAGCAGCAAAACTCAACAATGAAAGAAAAGCCTCACTTAGTGAATGCAATTTTCATGTTCATCCACTGCTGAATAACTCAAAAATATTCATCACTCATCACAAGCTCTATAATGTGGCAATATTTCACAAAATTCCACATAGATTTGACCTTTCTGCGTTGTTCCGATTTTAATATGAAAATGAGCAGCACACATATAGCCTTATATGGGTATACACAGGTAGACACAGGTACACACGTATGATGACAAGGTTTTTGCAGAAATGCGCGAAAAATAGAGAAAAAAAAAAACAAATTAAACAAACCTTTCGTGGTTGCATCGCAATTGTTATTGGATTAGTTCTGCTTTCGGCGACGTTTATTAGTGTATCAACCAATTCAAGCACAAAACGTAACTTTGCTAACACTTGTACGTGTTCCGCCTGCAAATAGATAACATCTATGATATTCTTTTGAAAGAGCTGAAAGAAAAATAAAGAACTGAGGTGCATATATTATCGGTATTTTAAATTTCGATTCCATTACAAAAAAATTAATTATTTTGCCGTCATTGAAGCAGCATTCATTCCTATTAAGTTCAGTGAATGAGCGGAACCTCAACAACAATCGCTCGTATAGTATTTCTGAGTACAAAATTATGAGCACTATATCCATAGATTGTTCACCCGAAACTCCTCGTCGACAATATTGATGCAAGACGGAGATCTCCTCCAAAGCGTTGACATTGCACGATATTCACAAGAAAACATTCCACCGATGAAATACAAAATGCTAGCATCGCTCTCATCAACGAAAGTGATTATGCCTCTTTGGAACATAAGTGATAAAATCAGTGAAGAGATTTCTGCACACCTTTCAGCCCGTGAGAGATCGGATATCAAATGCGTAACGTAATATATTCAAGCACTATCTCTGATCGTCAAATTCCCCGTCAAGAGTGACTTAAGAGACGCGTCAACATACAGTAAGAAACTTTCGATGGTAAGAAGNGGGGGGGGGGGGGGATAGGGACATAACTGCCGTTTAGATGGAACAAACAGGAGTAACACTGAGAAAGAGTTCGCCAATTCAGATCACGAGTTACCAAAATAAAAGGACCGTCTATAATTTCAGCAATGCGGGCTGAATTTCCGCTTATATTTTCTTGCTAAATAAGCAGAAAATTTTAAGCTCGAGATAAATAGAACTTGTGCACTCGCATTCCCCATCCGCAAAACAAAACATCACTGCCAAACGCCAAGAAGTGATCGTTGATAAGCGTACCTCCATAAGAGTCTCTTGTTGTAAAGAGGGAGGTACATCATCGTCATCCCCATGTGTTACATTGTCATTAGCTGTCGCATTGGCGTTGCTTGCCGCCGCTGCTGCCTCCTTACCATTACCAGCAACACCCTCATCTGCACATACGCTTTCCATCAACTGCGAATGAGTGGAATCATCTGAAAAAAATTGTTGCTTTCATATCATCGGATATCGATATACAAAAATTCTATAACACCTGCAAACGTTTTGAAGAACACCCACACTCCCTCATCACCACGTTCAATAACCAAGCAGATCATATGCCCTCAGTCATATGAAAGACCCATTTTCACGTCACTAGATGGGGTCGGACATGGCCTCCCCTCTGCCGCTCCTCTCTTCTAAATCAGATAGATAAGGGGTTTCAAATTTTGGTGCTACAAATACGCAACCTATCAATTAGAAGAGTCACACCACCTTCAACAATCCCCGCACAATTATAGCTCATATCCTCTCGAACTACAAAATTTCCTCAGAAATTATTTCTAGCATCCCACGGATCTTGGTAATGGCTCACTTCACCAGATTTACCTCACAATTTCCCAGATAGCAGTTCAGCTCATCCCAAATCGATCTCAGAATTCCGATGGCCTTACTGAGCAATTCTATTCTCCGATAAAAGTTTGTCCATAATTAAAGACGGCAATATGATGGTTGCATTACAATGAGAAGCAATGAGTCGATCAATAAACATCACATAAAGAATTTTCGTTCATTTTTTTGGAATGGATGATCAATATGCTGATATATTTGCATTTTTCATCATACAAAATCAACTCTACTTCCAGAAAAGTATTCAATTTCACCTCTGCTATCAGCCTTTAAAGAACGGCAAACCATAAAACTCCTCAAAAACCAAACAAAAATTCAAACTATCAGCATGTATGGAAGAAACATCGATAAAAATCGTCTATAAAACAATAATAACTTCCAGAACAATCAAAAAAAGAAAAACCTACTTGCACCGAAACTATAAAACATTGAAGAAGATCCCCCAAGAAACTGGAGAGAAAAAGCTTCTTCCTATGCAATATTTCCTTTTTTGTTCATTACCTCCCTCTCCCTCTTCATCTGCCTCTCTCCTAGTAACCCTTTACCCTCTCTCTCTATCTGTTGTGAATAAAGGTGAATGAGGAGTAAACATGTTATAAGCTAACAACGCACCGTATGAAAGAGAAACGATGTGAAGCGATTCGAAATGTAGCATTGCGATGCACCAACAACGGTCGATACTGGCAGACACAGAAGACGTCAATGGATGAGAGAAGACAGAGAAAGGGCGTGAAGCACAACATAAAATTCATCAACACTTTTCGCAGACTGAGAAGCAGATAAGAGATGCAGAATGAACGGAGAAGAAAAAAAGACGGAAAAACATTACGATCAATTGTTTTTATTATGAAAACACTTGAACTTAATTAAAATATACCTGGCAGGGGGGGGAGGGGGGAGGGGGGGAGGTGTTGAAAAAAATTCACAGGAGATTTGAAATGAAATTCAGTTTTCAAAAAAGAAAAAAAAGAAATAAATAAATATATATATATATATATATATATATATATTTTGACTTATTCTAAATCGAAAAGATTGCAGAAGATTAATTTGCAATCTTGCTTCGAGGAATTACGAAGGAAAAGAAATGCCTCATCTTCGAATATCCTACAAAGCATTCTTAAAAAAAAGTACCAATCATTAGAAAATAGAAAAGAAGTTAAAGTGAAACAAATATGATTTTGATGGTATCGCAAACGAATATTGATTGAAATAAAAAATAACAATAGAAAATAACAATAAAAATAAAAATAAGCAAAAAACATCTCAATATTGCACCCCAAACGGCTAATTTCATCCAGCTGTCTATCTCATTTGAGAAATTATGATCCTCAATTTTCGTTTCTGCATCCCCTCACTTATTACCTCAAATTTTCCCATACGCAGAAAAAATCTCCAAAGCAGAGAATATCATTTGCACGATGTCATCAACGATATTAGTGCTGACGAACATCAAAATTGCGAGTATATTACGAAATATACGCAATAANCAAAATTGCGAGTATATTACGAAATACACGCAATAAAGATAAAAAACAAATTTAAAAAAAAATTAAGGTGCAGAGTGGCACTCAGAAAGATTGATTGCTGCTTTCGTAAACTACTATAGAAAACACGGAAATGGGAAAGCACGCCAGAGAGACTAGCACAAAATGCGCTTTTGTACACCTCTCAATGGAATAACCACTTTCGTAAGTTATCAACAAATGAAAATAATATTCCAATATTTTAATCCAATCGCTCATAAAAATCTCTTACAGAATATCCTCTTTTTTTCTGCAGTTCGACGATGAATAAATATAAATTATTGACGAGGAAATTATCGCATCACTACACCTAACGCATTTTGCCACCCGTACTTCAGCAATTTCCGAGCTGAAACTATGGCACATATGGGCATGCTTGCATATATAGATATACGAGTGTATCCATATGTGCCATAGATACATAGACGAAGAGCCATGATGCGCTTCTGCGGAACAAATTTGCGAAAGCTCATAAGAAATTCGCATTCGTGCAGCATTTCAATGACATTGGAATTCAAAGCAATCAAATGAAAGATACGAATATGGTGGATCTATATATGAATAGATAAATGAACAGATATGACCTCTGTAATTTATTTCTAAATAAAATAAAGTAAATAAAATCATGCATTGATGGCCGAATATTCACTCCTTCTTTCGCTTTCCTTACTCTCTGAGGATTCAAACGTCTTACTTCGCCTAATTATTCACATTTAGAGGGGAAAAAAAGATAACCCTAAATGAGAAATAACCGACGAGAAACGTACCTAATGATGGACGAGCTTTCGATGAGGCGAATGGAAGGTTTATTGGTCGCTCCAAATCGACGTCTTCGTCATCATCGCTTAGACTGCTGAAAAC